>CAJNIZ010001561.1:2659-28599 GCA_905231905.1 Symbiodinium pilosum
TTGATGCGCGAGTTAATAAGTTTAGGCCCTGCTTAAGCGCCCATCTCTTCCATGCCTCCCTGATGCGCGACTTAGCATGATTTAGCCCTTGCTTAAGCACCCACCTCTGCTTTGCCTACGGCGAAGGGCGCGCGGAGCACGATCCCAGCAGTCCATGAATATATTTTTGCACGCGGTGGATATAAAAAAGATATAACGACGTCGAAACCATTTGCCATTATTAGTATTCTAAGCACCTTTCCAATGATCTAAACAAGAAATCTCTCGCCAAGGGTTCGTAAGGCGTAGCTAACGACGAAGAAAAATCGCAGTGCTCTTCTATCGCTGTTGGGGTTTGTTGCTGATATGATATATAAGATCGCGTATGAAGCCCGATGAGTTATCAATATTTTACGACCGCAGCTTATGATATGCAGATTCTGAAGGATTTTAGATCTCCGTCTCGGGTCTTTGCGTTACTCCGAGCCGCCGCGCAATCAGCCGAAGAGAAAAAATAGTTCGAAATCTTGGGGGATATTTGATCACGCGACCCTTTGATCGCGGCGCGGTCCCTTGATCGCACGGTCCCCGCATCCAGCCCGGTCTTTCCGCCTCATTTTCCTCTCTTGGATTATCTGCGCAACAGCTCGGGGGAGCGCATAAATATCGGGGAATAGATACGGCCAATCTAGAAATTTTGAAAGATTTTGGATCTCCGTCTCGGGCATATGAGTACCGTCGAGCCAAAGAAAGATAAATCACGCGGAAAACCGCTCCCTAGGCAAGGGCAGCGCGACCAAAAATCTCTAAGATTTTTAATTGCGTGGCCCGCGCCAAAAATCTCGAAGATTTTAGAGCCTCTAGCTTTTCCGAAGGATTTTAAGATCTCCGAGATTTTGGAGCCCCTAGGGAGCCCGCAGGAGGGACTTTAAAATTGAGCCGGAAAATCGAAAATCTTGGCCGCGCGCGAATGAAGTGGCCGCGCCATAATATTGAGATATGGATTCCAAATATCTGTCAAATTATTGAATCATAACAAATCTTATTTTCCTTACCCTAGATTATATATAGAAAATGAATAAGGGAGGGAAAAGATCCTTAAGAGGCAGGGGAAGGAGGAAATAAATTATAGATTTTCTTTCTTTTTAGATATTCGGCGCCAGCAATCCCTCCCCCTGCTGATCTCCTATAATCCTCGTAAAAGATCTTCTATGTTTTCTCAAAATTCTATAAAATCATCCCTATCCCTCCCTCTTCAAGATCTTAAGGAATATGAAGATATCTAATTAGATTTCTTAGAAATCTTGAATAACGAGATTTCTTCTTTTTTATAGATCTCCCCAATATCTGATGGGATCTGCGTGACTATCTTTTCTGATCTTAAAATCTAAAGAATTAGGAATTGGTTCATTTGAGATCGCTACTATCATTTCATAGGGATCTACGTATATTTGCTACGATTTTGAGAGTCCCTTATATAATCAAATCCAAAAAATCTATCAAATCTTAGATATTATAATATATTTTTCTATGAATTATATCTATATCCAGAAATAGATATTCCTCCGGCTGAAATATAATTATGAAAATTTCTGATGAATATATCTATATATATATTATCATTATTGAAGGATTGATTCTAATCAAATCTAATAGATTCAAGATCTCTGAGGGACAACCTCCTGGTTCTGTGCCGGAAGCATCATTATAACTAGGATGAGGAATTCCAGAAGCCATTATCGAAATTCACGACTCTATTTCTGTCCCTGACGAAGATATAACGACAGCCACCATTGAATCCATCTCTGGAGGGCTTGCAATGGCGTGCCATAATTATCATTAATTGGGAAAAGATTTGATAAATCATGCTCCAGAGAATATTGGATCAAGGCCGTATTTTCAAAACTTTCTCGCTCAGCGCCCCATAGCTTGGGAAAATACAGCCTACAGGAATGGCCGTGAGATGGCGACCACGCATGGCATTCATCTATTTCAGCTCATAGCGCAACAATCTCCAGAACCGCTCGACGCCATAACAGAGCCCGAGCTCGTTTATAATATCTATTTATATCCTGCCCAAATTCTATTTCATAAAAGATCAGCTATATAGATATTAAAGCAAATAATAGGATCATTCAATTCTCCGAAGAAAGATTTTGAAATTCATATCCGCTATCTTAAGGCAGATCTTTTGAAGAATATTAGTAAATAATATGAATTAGCTTTTTAGCAGGAGCGAAATCTTCTTCTCCATATTAATATATCATGAATATCTATATTTATATTTTTTGATATCATGAATACGAAGAAAATAGATTTTTTTATTGATCATGACGGAGCGGCCTCCTATAATATTCATATCAATATTATTCAATATATTTCTGATATAGAATCTCGTATATTTATATTTAGACGTATCTTTTCAGCTCCGTCATCTATATGAATTATACTAAAAGGTCATTTTCCAAAATATCTCTTCGACTCATGAAATTGCAACTTTTCAAAATGCATTATAAGATTCGTATCAATATATTGGTCTATCTATGAATTATAGGTCTATTTTCTTATTTTCAATTATATTCATCATCTTTAGAAAATCCTCTCCTCTGTATATCTATCTCTCCAAATTTCTTGTCATATAATATATAAAAATTAGATTCCGGGCGAGAATAGGTCCGTTATATTTTCTCATATTTGTAGTGCGCGTATATCATAATTATCGTAATTCATAGCCAATGAGCCCGCCCCTGCCCGGATTTCCCGTTTTCATATAATTGAAATTCTAATTCTAATTAGCTTCGTTTTATTAGAAAATTCGAAATTCTAATTGTTATTTTTCTTCATTTATAATCTTTATTTAATAAGTTTCGAATTATGAAAAGAATTCTCAAATCCTAGACTGATGGTTTTCGTCATGCCAATACCTTATGAAATTGTTTTCTAATCATTTGATGAATTCTCAGCTTCCGGGCTATTGATTTTCTGCCTACGCCCCTTTCTTAATAAGACAAATATTCTGCCGGTATTTCCTATACATATTTCTTTATAGATAAATTAGATAAGCTTCAATTTATTAAGAGAATTCTCGCATCAAAGGCTCCGTATAACAAAGACTTCCCCAAGCTGGGCTGAAAGACTCCTGATTTTCTCTCGAAGCTTCTCATAACTGAATGAATTTTCAAGCCTTCGGCTCCGCATTCGAAATATATATATATCATTTCATCATTAAGATTTATATTCATTTTTTCCAAAGCTTCAAGATACTAATAGAATCCCTGAGTATCTAAATCACTTATAGAATAGATTTTTAATAGCTCTCGGAATCCCTAGATCCTAGATTCTTTCGTGATTTTCTCTTTATATAGATCATTTATTGAATGAACTTTCATTTTCTCTGGTCCTGGGGTCCCGATTTTCTTTATTTAAATTCTCGAATCAGAGACTTCTCAGAACTGTAGGATTTTTCAGATCCTGAGCTCCTAATTTCTTCTATGATAATATCTTACTAGATAATTTCCAATGATTATATGGCTTATCAGATCCTAAGCTCGTAATTTTCTCATATAATTTACTCAATGAGCATCGATTTATTTGAGAATCCTCTTTATCCAGTGCTTGATTTTCTTGATTTATCATCTTCACTAAATAAGTCTCGAGTTATTAGAGGAATTCTCAGGTCCTGGGCTAATGATGAATTTTCAGATTGGGGGATATTATTTTTCTATGCACGCCCCTTGCTAAATACGATTATATCTATATAGACCATTCTCAAATCCTGTGCAAGGGATTTTGTCTATAAATCTATGATTCATCAAACGTCAAAATATTAGGGAATTTCTCATATCAGAGGCTCCTGATTTTCTCTCGAAATTTCTCATAATAGGGCAAATTCTTAGATCGGCTCCTGATTTTCCTGATCTAAATCCGTTATATTTGCAGCTTGAGGTTTTGCACCAAGTCGGGCCCGGCCCGGCCAACCCCACCCCCATGTCCAGCTCCTTGTTGTCTTCCGCGTTGACGTGATGCATGTCTTGAATACTTTTTGCTTGCGTGGCCTCTTGTGTTGGTTGCAGTTGAGGCCCCACCGGGAACATCCCAGCCGAGACTCCACAGTCTCATCCCAAATTCTACACTCCCTACGACTGCAAGCCTACACCATTTCTGCAAGTGTGTGGCTGCTTCCGCACCAGCCCTCCCAGCCGCCACCACTGCCCAAAACATGCCATGGTCTTGGCCTAACTTTCCGAGGCTGCAAAGCAGGTTGGCATGCCCGAAACGAACACATTCCAAGCTGGCCTCAAAATCTCTCTTTGACCTTAAGGGAGACGGACACTGAAACTCCCAACATCGAGCAAACCTCACCGGCATGTTGTGTATAGGGTCTCCAAAAGGTTCAGCCAAATGGGTGTTCGAGCTTGCCATTCGGAAAGAAATAATTAATAGCAAGAAGTTGCTGCTCCATCCAAAGCAGGGTTCTTGCACGCTTGTTTCCGAGGCAGGAAGAACATGTTGCTGTGTAATTCGCGCTTCAGGACTTCCACTCAGAAAATTCACGCCCACAGACCGATGAATCCCACTACCCTAGCTGCAAGGCCCTCGAAGTCCTTTGCAATTCCTTCAATTGGGCCTGAGGGATCATATGGGTAGTTGTCAGACTGGGGAGTGCATCTTGGAAGCCACGGGCGACCTCAGCGCTCTACAAATACCAATCTTGCAAGCCTGGCTGTGATGACCCTCAAGGGCCGGTCTGGACACTTGCAGTTCGGACCAGCACTTCAGGGAGACAAAACAGACCGACAATTCTGCCAAGAAGTCATTGCTGCTTCTTCTCTTTTTAAGCATACCCGGCCTGTCAGCTGTCCAAGAGTGTAAGGACTAAAAGACATAAAGAATCTAGGTCGCGCACCCCATTCACAGCTACAGTCAATGTCAAAGGCCAGAATTCTCGTTTCTCTGAGGCAGATTTCAGCCTCTGAGGCTCTGACTCTTTGGAACATTGCTGCGATGGATCAGGAGGAAAACGCAGGTTGGCATCACATGGCTGCTTGCGTCTTGAATAGCTTCGGAACCCAGCCGTAAAGCTGCACAGGCATCTGCTTTGTCTGGGGCACAGTCAAGATCGAACTCACAGTCCTCGAGGTGGGATGAGAGCCTCAGCTTTAGCGTCAACAAATGGTTGCAACCTGCCCAGAAGGATAGCCGGAGAATATTCAGAAAACAGCCCTGAAAAAGGTGTGAAATACAAATGAAGCTAAGGATCTGCCGCCAGCAAATTCTGCACCTGCAGCAAACAACACAAAAAAAGAAGAAAAAGGAACAGCAGAAAAGCGAGCCTATATCTATATTTGAAGCAGGAAGCATCGGCGCACAGGTGGTTTGGAAAACGGTTGTAGTCTCCTAATGGCAAGTTGAAAGTTCTCAAGGGGCCTGCAGGGTTGCGAGTCCATGCCGCGAGGTTTTGACAAAGATCGCATCGAATGGCCCAATCGTAGAATTATGCAGGTACCCACCTGAGCAGGCTTCCAAAGCTACGCGGCAAAGCAGCTTGTTGAGTTTTCGTTCGAGTTTGTGGTGTGTCCTGGAGACGGCGTAAACCTACGAACCGAGCCCACCTGGTTGCAGAATATCTCCATGGAGTACTTCAGATCTGTTACGGGAAATCTCATTTCCAAAGTCGACCAGGTTGATGGCAGCTATGGAGTAGCCTCTGCTCAGCATACTCGTTGACAGGCCCACCTCCATCCTGAGAACAAAGTCCATGACGGGCATCGTCACGAAGTCTCCGCGATAAGGGTCGACAGCACGGCATTTTACTAGCGTTGTTGGCCAGTCCACCGTGGCAGCCATGTCATCTATTACTGGGCCTGACAACATGTCGATGTTCAGCTCATACTCAGCATGCCTGACCAGAACCTGAGGGCTTGCAACTTAGATTCTGTTTAACACAACCTCTAGAAGTCCGGCCTTCAGCCCCGCGTGGTCAGTGGCCAGCAGCATTGACATGACAAATGGCAGCCTTGGCAGCATTGGCTTTTCCGGCATTTCCTGCACGTCGAGCATGAGGCCCACGAGCTTCACCTTGCCTGGGTTTGCTGCTATAAATCAAAGGCACACCCTGCAATGCACGATGGGTCATGTGATGTCATGTGTCAAAAGCCAGGCTGCTGGTGATATGAGAGGTGAAGTACCGTGACCAGTGAATGGGTTCTGCCAGCGCGGCAGATGGCAGGAACGGCCCAGCCAAGCCGCAGTTCAGAAAAACGAAGTGGTCGTAGTTTCTTAATCTCTTTGCGCCTATGTGCCTTGGCTGTGGCACAACCCAAGGCGCATGCGGTGACTTGTTTTGCACTCTTGACAGCGACAAAGGCAAGCTGCAGCAAAGAGACTTGAGGCCTACCTTGTACGCTTCGAAGTCGTAGCAGTAAGGGCTGCGCTGTAACCATGTCACGTGCAGGTTGGCTTCAATGAGCGCTGACACATTTGCCTTCCGCCCCACGACGACAAGGGTGGTCACGAACTTGTCGTGGCAAGCACCGTACTTCAAGAAATACCTCAGGGTCTGGAATCTCGAACATACACGGTCTGAATTTTTCAGGTGGACCTGTACTCGGGCTTGCTGAAGGATGGCCTGAGATTCTCCATGTAGATCTTCTCCTTGTCAGATCCCGGTGGGATGAAGTGCCCGGCGAAGATGACCAAGGTCCTTCTGTGACTGCTCAATGTGAACATACGCTTGTGCAGTTTCAAGTTGTATGTTACTACAGCATACGTGCAGTTATCTCTTAAGTAGGAACTGGCCGGCTGGGCTGATGCCTCAACCAAGCATCACTATGCCAAAGCTTCTGTTGATAGGGGCCTAGCAGTTTAAATGTGACAGCTGTCGGGGGTCCTCTTGGGAGGAGTCTTCCTTGCCAGCTCCAACCGCTTCTGCCACAGAGCGTCCAGCTCCGGCGTGAGCGGCTTCAACACCTCCTGGACAGGCTTGCAGCGTCTGCTCGCACTAGCGAAAGATGCTATAAAACCTAACGGGGTCTAACAACTCACCAAGAAACCACTTCTCTCCTGATGCTTGGCCAGCGTGGCCCAACACTCTGATGGCCCAGATGTCTCACGAGTCTGATTAGCAGCGTTCCGCATCTGCAGCAGGCTGCTGGCCTCCTCGGCCCTAGGTAGCTCGAGATCAGCGAGCCCAGCAATCGGCGCTGAAGAAAGCTGACCATGAATTCTTCCGGTTCCGAAGGCCGCGCTGGTGCAGGTCACATAGAGGGCTAAAACTCTTGCCCAACTCCAACTGGCCATGGCCCGGAAGACTCACAGGCTTATGCTGTGAGCAGCCTTGATAAACGAGCGGCAGCCGGAAGGCATGAGCATGCGGGGCTATTGATGCTGTTGGGCTTCACCGCGACTTGCCCAGCAAAATCAGCAAAGGTCTCAGGCAAGTACTATGGCAACACCTGCTTCAGCGCCTGGGAAGCCGAAAGACGTCCAAGTTGGAGACAAACTGTTGGGTTTCAAACCCCTTCGCAAATCTTCACAAAAAATCTGGGCAGCTGCCTGTTAATTACCTGAGATTGCAAGGCCCGCTTGCTATGGAACATGCAGAGAGCCAGACTGCCTGAGTCGCTGGTAAGTTGCGACACAAATGGATGTGGTGGTTTAGAGTTTAGATCATATACATCCGCGAAGCTTGGGTGCCTGAACTCAAAGCCAAAGCCGCAAAGCCTGAACCTAAGCCTTGTTGGGAAAAAGCACCTCCAACTGAAACCTTCACATCAGTGCAAGTTCAGGGCGGGGGCGACGCCTCCGTTTCTGTGCAGAATGGAAGACGCAGGAGTTTCTTGGTCAACCCCTAGATTATCCTTAGCTGGGGGGGACGCCTGTAATGCCCGTTTAATCTTTCGGTACATCCCGAAGATCCCTGAGATAGTATCCCTCAGAAACGCAGGCAACAATGGCATAGTCTGTCGATGCCCATTGGCCCCTTGCCAGTTGCCTTCTTGCCTGCGCTGCAGATGGGCAGCCCAGGCAAGGTGGCCGACGGGATTGTGCTAGGAGCGTTCAGAAGTTGACCTGTTGGAGAGTGCTAGTTGGATTTCAGACCGTCAGTCCTCCTCATCAATGCAGCACCAAGCCCCATAAGAGCCGTCTAATTGAACATAATGCTGGTACAACCAGCACTGCCACTTGTTCTAAGACTTTCCACTAAGATTATGAGCACTACTACTTATACTAGCGCTTGTGCTGAGGATCCTGATTCATGACACCCATTTTCAATTTTCTGGGGTCCGTATTGTCAGTGGCGGCCATACATCAAGAAGAGCCCCACATCAAATTCAGAACGAGACAAACAGAGAGTTGGGAGGCTGGTGAGGGAGCTGAAGACTCAAGGCTTGATCTGATATTCCTGCGAGTCAGAGACTAGCTGGCTCAGGGTGTGGGCCGGTAGGAGCCATGAACCCCAGCTAATGCGAACAAGTATTTCAAACATTCCAATAAATGCGGTCATGGCTTAGGTGTTGCGTCTAACAGTCATTGACTAGGCTTCTTTAGAACCTACGCCCTCCCAAAAACATATTGCTATTTGAAGGCCCCCACACCCAAAAACACCACAAACATACTGCAAATCTAAGACGCGAAAGGATTTCTAGGCCCCCCCCCCAAAGCATCTCCTATTTCCAGAAATAGCAGATGGTTTTTGGTCACCACCATTGCAGATGTGTTTTGGCTATCCCCAATGCTCCGGTCCAAAAACATCTGCTATTTTCCTGACCCAAAAAACATCTGCCCTCCTGCCCGATAGCCGATTGTTTTTGTGGCCTCTTGAGGCCCCCCGGAAGCTAAGAAATTCAGAGATGGAAGTTGACAAAATTAGCCAAGTGGAAGTTGAGAAAAAAAAATTCTTCTTGAGAGAATGACATATGGAAGTTGAGAAAACAACACATGGAAGGTGAAAGAATACCAGATGGAAGTTGAGAAGAATAACAGATGGAAGTTGACAAAACTAGCAGGTTCAAGTTGAGAAGAATAGCAGATGGAAGTTGAGAGAATAGGGGATAGACGTTGAGAAAAGAACAGAAGGAAGTTGAGAAGAATAACAGATGGAAGTTGAGCAGAATAGGAGATGGAAGTTGAGCACAATAACAGATGGAAGTTGTGTCCACAAACTGCATAGAATTACAGTCAGAGGCGGCGCCTAAGTTATGGCAGGGTGACGTCCAATTGACCGCGTGATAACTTGTAAGAGATGCGACGTGTTTCGAACGCCTTGAGCATGATTTATTGTTTTGGAGCGCCTCTGCTGTCCTGTTCTCAGCTCTTTTCTGCCGCCTACAGCGGTTGCAAGCCTGTGGCCAGGATGACAGTCACATGGATGGTGACCCCGGCCCATCCAACCACTGTGAATGTCAGCGTTTTTGCTCGTGCATTGCTGTACAGGTTCAACGCTCTTCTGGAATTCTGTCATCATGCACCTTGTGCCTCAAACATGTACCGCGTGCTACATAGGATTTCGCAAGCCCTCGCTTCAAATATGGCAGTACGCACATCGTACTTCCTGGTTTAAGGTTCAAGGACCGTCTTCCCTTTCCCTCACTCCTGCCCTGCTCCCTCCCTGAGTCCGTTGCCCACGCCGCACCTGCAAGACTTACGTGAGCCACCAGTGCAATGCGCATCTTTGATTTTGACCGGAACTTTTGCCGGAAATCAAAAATCTGACCAAGATGTTGCCCACGGCTCTTGGAAGCTAGTTGTCTCCGGGGTTCCAGACTTTGCCGGCGGGGACGAATCAGGAAGGAGTCTTGCATTTTATCCGAGTTCCCAAGCGATGGTATTCAATGCTATGCGGTACCACATCAAACCACTTGATCAGTATGGTGCTGTGCGAGAACGAATGCGTTGTTGGTGTAAAAGCCTCCCATTCCATGCAGCTCACTTGTGGAGCCAAAGGCTTAGAGTCAAACCTGCCAGGAACACCTCAAAGTTTCTTACTTCCAGCCAGGGAAGTGCACGTCACGACTTCATGCGAAGCAATCGTAGCGTCTGCAGGAGCCTAAGCTAAAGTTGAAGTTTCCATTTGTGTCAAGTCTGCGTGGGTATACTATGGCTACATGGGTATTCAGTCTGTCAAGCATTGTTGCAATTGCAATCTGGTGATCTCTCTAGGGCCACCAAGGTTTCTGTTTAGGATGTTCTGTTAAGAGTGATCCTGATGAGGGCAAGATCTTGACGACTCTGGGCAGGTTCTTCGAACAGATGGGCATCGGGAACCGTGGCATAACTTCAAAGGCATTAATCTTGTTTAGCAACTCCTTGCTTGCGAATACACGGGGAACATGCAGCATTCGAGCTTTGATGCAATTCACACTATGAGAGTGCAATTCACACTAGAAGAGTTTGACAGTGAAAGAATAACTCTCCACACACTAGGCCCTCAACTTGTCAAACCAGCCCAAGGGGCGTGTTGTTCAAGTCTCTCGGGAGAATGGGCAATTGCGGCAACACTGTGTCCTGCCCAGGGGTGAAAATCATTTGGGATGGCCAGTAAAAAACTAGAGCACCACCTCTTTTTCACTTTGAAGGTTAAAGGGGACTTTCACCTTGCAATTACCAACGCCCAAAGCTTTGGCGCGGAATCCTTTGCTCCGACATTCAGTGGCGTTGGCTAAGAAATCCTCATCTGAATTCCCAGCCCAAGCTAATGCGGAATCCAACGAAAAGCTCCATTAACATCACCGTCCTTTCAACAAAAGCCTACGTGAGGTACCAGTTCAATTTGGGAGGCAATGTCCAAGATGAGCACACCAGACCTGCCATTCTTCAATCAGCACATCTGCGGATGGGCTGCTCCATGCGTGGCCGCCAGATTTCAGCATGAGGGGCACGCCTGAAAATTTCTCAACTTTCTGAATGGTGACCAGTAGGGCATGGTGAATGCATCCCTATAGTAGTCCCTATCTAACATTCCAGAATACTTGGCTCTAAATCCCATAGCTCCAGCAAACCACCACCAGGTTGATGTTCCCCAGCTAGGCCGTGGACAGTAACTTGACTTAAAGGACACTTATACAGCCCCTGAAGCAACATGAGACCTGATAACGGACCCTATCAAGACCAATGTCCTTTTCGAATCAGATTTGTGGGTAGGTAGGTCGCATGTTTGTTTTTGGGGGAGCGTGGTTTTCAGAACCCGCGCCGGGACAATGGCCTTTGAAAGTCGCTTCCCGGTCCTTGTATTCCACGCTCTCGTGGTATCCTGGCAATCTCCGAAAATCATAAAGTTCCATAATACAGCGAAACTCATCATTGCAAAGACTCTTCTCTAGACGACCACAACTTCATGGTTCCTCTTCTCGAATTGGACATAAGAGGCCAGGCAAGAAATTAGATGCATGCAGCCTCACACACACAGGGGGCTGATGCACGAGCAGCGCATGCGATGTTGGAGCCACGTAGACACATAGCCTTTGGCAGTATGGGCTAAAAGCCTTACAGCTTCAGGCCTAAACGTCAAAACCTGAGCCTGAAGCCCCCTCCTACAATCCGATCGATGGAGCCCTTGTAGTGCGCTTCGTCGCTCAATCGCTGAGTGCGCGAGAACTCCATGGAGACCGCTCCTAGGTGGCATCTCTTCGGATTTCAGTATAAAGGCCTGTAGAGCGGCAATAGGATATGGAGGCAGGGGGGTCCAGTGCGCACCACAAGCAACTCCAAGGTCTTTCGGGTTCAGGGTCAAGGGTTTGGGGGGTTTAGTGTGGCTTCTTAGGGCTTAGGTTTGAGGGGTTTGACCTTTTTACGGTTAAGGGTTCAGCTTTGGATTAATTAGGGGTGTCGGGTTGAGGGTTTGGCTTTTTAGGCTTTGGGGAGAGGTCTTTAGTTTAGGGTTTATGGTTCAGGGTGGCTTAGGGTTGTTTAGGGTTTGGGTTCAGAGCTTTAGTTTAATTTGGGTTTAGGGTTTAGGGCTTTGGGTTCAGGATTTAGGGTTTTGGGTTATTAAGGGTTGTTTGGGGTTTATTAGTTTAGGGTTCAGGGTTCAGGATTTTGGGTTTAGGGTTGTTAAGGGTTGTTTCGGGTTTTTGGTTTGGGTTCAGGGCTTTGGTTTAATTAGTTTGTTTTTTTTGGTCGGACATTTTTCCTTCTCAGGAATGCTCCTTGAGCAAGGCCAGGTTCCCTTCCATTTAGGCAATTATGCAAGATCACTGCACCAACTTACGGGCACAGCAACCAGGATTCATCTCAAACCCCCCCAAAATTGTCCAGCAAGCCGAAAGGAGTCATGGACCCTCTTGCATTGGCCAGAGCACAGACCGCCCACTCTGGAAAAGCAGGGAGGCAAACAAAGACCCTTGCAAACCCTCACTCACTTCGACGGTCTGCTTGTTGCTTGGTCTCAGACGGTCTCACTCCATCTGGCACAGTAGCACTATCGGCAGCAACCACGGCAGCACAACTCAAGAGCCATTTCCATCACCGCGGGGCCAACCACCATCGTCGCCTCCACACCACCGAGCTGCACGTCCGTGCCGGAAGTGAGCACACAGTTGATGGAGGCTTCTGTCTTAGGTAGGGTTTAGGGTTGAGGGTTTCTAGGGTTTAGGGTTTAGGGGGCTTTGGTTTTATTAGGCTTTAAGGTTGAGAGTTTTTGTTTAATTAGGGTGCAAGGTTGAGGGTTTGGGGCTTTTTAGGCTTGAGGGTTGAGGGTTTTGGTTTAAAGTTTAGGGCTCAGGGTTGTTTAGGGTTGTTTACGTAGGATTTAGTTTTTTTGGTTTAGGGTTTAGGGTTGTTTAGGATTTAGTGTTTGGGTTCAGGGCTTTGGCTTAATTAGGTTTAGGGGTGAGGGTTTTGGCTTAAGTAGGTTTAGGGTTGAGGGCTTTAGCTTAATTAAGGTTTAGGGTTGAATGTTTGGCTTTTAGAGTTTAGGGTTTTGGTTTAGGGTTCAGGCTTCAGGGTTTCGTGCTTGGGCTTTTTTAAGGTTTCTCGTTGAAGGTGTTGGGTTTGGTGTTCAAGGCTTTTAGGGTTTACAGGGTCTAGGGATGATCGTTGTGGAGTGATACTCCTGGGATCTTTTTGCACCAAATAAACCTAAGCGACCATCACGCCCCAAACCTTTGACTAAGTCCCCAAAGGGCGTACACTCAACCCCTCCCGAACGCGCGCTCGGAGGGCACGCCAGCCGTGTCTCACGCAGAACGGGCGTACACTGGACCAGAATGTGGATGCACACTGGACTGGAAAGTAGGCGTGCACTCGACCCCGCCCCCGGATGTGGAGATCGTGTTAGGACTATATGGGGCGGATTAGGAATGCAGCATTTTTGAAAACATCTCATACAAGGCCCTACAGCCGCCAGATTATTGTGGACACTGCGCACAGGTGAGTGAGAAGCTGTCAGCAAGACATTGCGGCGATCCAGCCTCGTGAAGTCAAATCTTGAAGAGTCAACTGTTGAAATAGCGGAGCTATGCTATGCAAAAAAGTGCGGTCTAAGGCTTTGGGACAGAAATCCGGCTTATGACCTGAACCGTACGTAGCTTGTGAAGATACGAACCGAACAAGAGAGGTTGGGCCTGCTTTGGCACTTGCATGGCTCGGGAAGCCCAGCAAAGTAACAAGCTGACTACTCCAGGCCGGCATTCAGCAACCACGCCATAAACCCGAAGCCTACTTCGCACAAAAACCTTCTGCCTACAATGCAGAACTGCAGGTCTGCACATGGTACGCTCACTGCAAAATCATGGTCTCTACAACTGACAGGGGTAGAGCATGTACACAACCCCAGGGGTTGAGTATTCAAAAGTGAATCGAATCAGACAAGGAAAGACTGAACGCTTCATACTAAGTTCACATTACCCGCACACCTGAAGTTACCATGATGACCAGAAAGCTGGAGCCCTAAACTGCAGATCCTATACCCAGGACCCTACACTACCCTGAGTCTTGAAAACGTAGGTTGTTTGACAATCTGCGAACAGTGTTTATCAGAGTTGGGGGGGCCCGCCGGGGTCCGCGCCCCAGCTTTAGGGCCATAGCCTTTTGACCCTGGAGCGACGCAAGAGTTTCGGACTTAAGTTTCGAGGCAGAAGGCAATATAGGGGCTGGAGCAACTCGAAAAAGATTTACGGGCCATCATTATACTACAAGTGCTTGAGGGCCACGTGCAGGTAACTTTCTCATTACATGCCTTGAGCCCCCACAATATGCGCGAACACAGGCCATGAACATGCCAAAGACATGCGCGGTTGCAGCACTAAAAGCCCAGGAACGTGCACCTTCCTCGGAACTCTGACCAATGCCATAACCAGCAATTACATGATTGCAACAAATCAGCCTCCAAACAGGAAGGCCCCAGAACAAATGCTGCCTAAATATGAAGGTTCCGGCCCCAAAGTACACAAAGAACAAACCCTACGCAGTCAGAAACGCCAATGTTGGGTCAAAGACACGTGGCGCCACTGCAAAGAGGTCTGACTGTGCGCAGAAAAAACGGTCCTCGAACGCTCGCTGAAAGCTGTCCTGCGCCAAGTTGGCCATCTATGCGGCGGAGGCCACAGCCCCAAGCTTCAAATCCCACGCCTATGATTTCATGCATGAGGCCCGCAAAAAACTGCACTCCTTTGTGTAATCCCGCTAGCAATCCAACAAGTCTTCTACAAGCTTCTTCATGCGGGCTTTGGCTTCACGTGCTTCAGTCGCTCTGGGAAGTTGGTTTATGCATCTCCTCATCCCTAAGATACGACATGGCCCTGCCCCGCAACAGCCATCTGAATCATGCAACAAAAGCCCTGAAAACAGCCATCCCCAACCCTACATTTGGGCCGGCGTAAGGACCAGGTCTTTTGGTCTCAAGAGGGTTTAGGGATTCGGTTAAGGATGTAAAGGTCTAGGGCCTATAGGGCTTGGGGTTGCGGGCTTCAGGGTTTGGCTTAGGGTTTAGGGTGCTGCTGTTATCGCAGAAGCACTGCTTGTCGAGTTGCATCGCCTTGTGGAGTGTGTCGCCGGGCTTCAGCCAGCCCACGGCAGTAGGCCCACCCGAACCGCTCCGTTTTAAACCTACACCGAATAAACAAGCTCTTCAATCCGGAGGCTCAGAGTGTCTCGAAGTTAGGACCGATACTTTGAGGAAGTCCAGCTCTTGCAAGTGTGTGCACGCTTGAGCGTGCGCATGAGTGGTGGGCAGGGTTCATTCATGGCATGAATGGACTCGCATCCTTCAACCTTAAACTCTGGAACCCCGCCATGTGATCCCCCGAGACACACAGAATAACATGGACGCCCATCTTTTCAGCCTACTGCCCAACGGGTGAACCTCTACGCTATGATGAGTCTCAACCCTTGAAGCACAACGATTCAGTCCAAAACCCCGAGCCTTACACGAGCCCAGGGCTTCGAGTCCTGGCTCTTGCCCCTCACTTCGATCGCTCGCTGCATTGCGGCGGAGTCCCTCACCGAGAAGCCCCCGTTGCCTGCACCTTCAAGCTCTTCAGAGACTGCAGCAGCTTAGGAAACGCAATTCAAATGGAGCTTCTATGTTCGCATGAGGCTGTAACAGGGCTAATTAATTACTACAAGCAGTATTAAATTCACATGGCTTCTTGCGATTACCAGGCCGGACGGATAAATAGAGCGAAAGTTGACCTGGACAGAATTATCGAAAAAGGGAAATAGCGTGTGTCCCAAATGGAATGATAGCAAGGTAGGAATAGAAAAAAGAGAATGGGATGATCTGGTCCAGCCCAGGCGCCAAACTGCAAAATGTAAGCAAAGTCATAACCTATTTCAACAAATAGCGCCAAGTACAGCAGGAATCAGGACGGGGAGAAGAATTGGCAGAGAACTCCAAGCCCAAATGCTGCAAAGAGCCCTTCCACGCTTTGCAGGACTATCCTCCAAACAACTTTTTGACAACTTAATTGGCGGACCCCTTGCTATTCAGTGATGCTGATTGTTCGGGGGAAGGGAGATTTGAATCAGTTCCCCGTCACAGATTCACCTCAAGCCTTTTCCTGCATACAGGCTCAGTAAACCACAAACCGGGGAGCCCAATGAAACTCCACTCCACTACCCGCACCTTTGCACGGCCCTTCTGTTCCCAATGGAAACGGAGCGCCAACCTTGGTGCAGGGTTTTGGCTTGGGATTCAAGATTTCGGGTTTAGATTGTAATTAAGGTCAGGATGAGAATGTTTAATATATGGTTTGGGTCCTTTGGGGTGAGCGATCAAAGCCCCACAAATCGACCCAGAAAACCAGGAACTGTGAAACCTAAGCCATAAGCCATGCACCCAAACCATGTTGCCGTTTGCTAGAATCAAATTTAGATAACGGCCCACAATTATCCCACCCCAATCATGGCCTGAACCGCAAACACTGAACTGGTGGTGTGGGTTCATGAAAGGTTTTACAGCATGAGGCAATGGTATCCACTCTTGATCA
The DNA here is from genome assembly GCA_905231905.1 of Symbiodinium pilosum. Lineage (NCBI taxonomy): Eukaryota > Dinophyceae > Suessiales > Symbiodiniaceae > Symbiodinium > Symbiodinium pilosum. Next base: position 19,066 of record CAJNIZ010001561.1, read on the forward strand.
ATATCACCAGCAAACCAATGTCTCTTGAGAATGAAAAAACCGGCGACGCGCCAATCTAGCTGCTTTTAGTCATGCTACTCTCTGACTGCTAGGGCCCAAGTGCTGACACAACGCGCCGGAAAAGGGAAGCAACCGCACTCCCTTCCTCCACCCTAAACAAGACTCAATTCGATTGCCCCGAAAAAATGGCACTCCCAGCTCAAAACTCAAAGATTTTTCTGTAATACAAAAGGCTGAGGGAACTGTATTGGTAATTAATATCGCTTCTATTTCAAAATATGCTATTGGGAAACGGGCTAAGATGCCTCAGCAACATAGTCGTAAGGAACCTTAAGCCCCTCAACCCTAAACTCATCAACCTGGCACCCTAAACCATCACCCCAAACCTGGAATAACGGAAGGGTGGAGCAACATAGTCGTATTGCAAAAACTGTTGAAGCCGATCACGCGCACCATTGCAAAGGCAGGCATCAGCCTGTACCAGAAGGACCTGGCTTGCGGTAGGGGTTGCGGGCTACGGCTAAGAGTTTGGGCGGGGCATTGGCAGAATCCAGCAAATGAGGGCGTCTTACACTATAGCTGGCGGTTGAAGGCTGAGAACGCTTGCTTGTCTTTTGTGTCTGAAGAAGGCATCCGCTTTGTTTTGGGATTCGGTTGGTGCCCGCGACGTAAAACAGTCTTGCTAAGGGCACGGTATCAATTGCACTAACAGCAGGCAGCAGCCCTGCCGCATCCCTGCGCATGCGCACGCAATGACGGGCCCCAGCATCATCAGCATAATTTGGTTCCGGTCATGGTGGAGGCAAAGCTTCCCGTTTCCAAGGCGTCCCCGCACTCTTTGCACAAGTTGAGATAGGTTGAGCACGCAAAGCGCTGCGTGTGTTTCGGCTCGCTCTACCGCGTGCTTATTGCAATCCTTTCTCAGAGGACCTCGGCATATCACAGCCAAACAGCTGCGTTGAAAGCTTTTCATGGGCCAACGGTTGAGTGTTCAGCATGTGAAGCTCGGAAGTGTAGGCCTGCTAGGTAAATTTTGGTCAATTGCATGTCGTGCTTGTCTGATTAACTGATTGAAAGTTCGTCCCGCTCGCTGGAGGTGTTCATGTACAAATGTTGTGTATTCGAAAATTGGACCCCGATATGTTGTAGGGAACGATTACGCCATTTTAGAGGTGTAGCCTGCTTCACCCTGGCAGGCTTTCAGACGGTACATTGACTGTGTAATGAATGGAGTCGAAATTGGACATCCCGCGTTTCTAAACTCACCAATATTCCTTACTTAGCAAGCCACCACACCTGCAACGAAACACTTTTTTTGTTTTACACCATTTCGTTTTCCGCATCACCCCGTCCTTGCGTGTGAGCGTAGCCTGCCAGAATTCTTTGGACTCCAGCATCTGTGAATACGTGCCTCAGCCAGGCAAGGCGCCCAAAAGTTTAGTGCTTGGGGATGAGGGGCTGCTTCGGACTATGAAGGTGTCTGTCTCTGTAGGATTATGGTCCAAGGTTGAGGGCTCTAGCTTGGGATATGTATATGTCTCAACTTACAATCGCCTGGAATAACAGATCTGGATACGGTCCCCAAACGGAAGCTCGATTATGCCGGCGTTTTCTGCTTTGGCGGATTCTTGCGCGAAACTGAAGTACATGGGGTACAGCACTCACACCCAGCCAGGGATTGTTTTGAGTCTAGCTAAAGAAGACTCAATCAAGTTCGAAGCAACCTGCACTTTGTGGGTTTACGAGGCGATCGTGGTACCCCCGAAAAATTCTGTAGGAATTCTGCAACTTCACTATGGTGGAAATTCCAAATCCGCCCCAGTTGCTGAGAGTCATATGCTTCCTTGGTGGCTTTTTTCGTTCCGAAAAATATTCACCCCCGCCCCCAGCCGCTACCCACTAAAATTGTCCACACGAAAAAACGCGTCATGTACGTGCTAGTGCATGCCACTATATTTGAGTTGGGGGACAATCTCAAATATTGATTGACATGAAGGGCGTTCATGAAATCAACAAGAATTTGCAAACATCTTGATGGCTGACCAAGTTTCATGTCAAAGTAGGGTGTAGGCAGCGCTGTCAGAACCAAGATTCCATTCTCAAGCAGGGCACCTGGTGGGGCTGGTCTAGGGTCTTATCGATTTGGGGCCATTTGGAGCCTGGCCGGGGGAAAATCGGGTTTTGGGCGTTGGGTTTCGCGCATGTGTAGTGGAACATGACACAAAACTATGTTTTTCAGACAGCTACTATGAAAGGCTTCCAATTGCGTTTGCATACGGGGAGCCCGCAGGTTTTCCTCCAAAAGTGAAAGCATTGCCATGAATGCCCCAAGCACGAAAAACACGATGTGATTTCACGAACTCTTCGCTGTAAGCCTCAAATCAAGGAAGCCGTGCGTATTTCTGTGTCGGACACACATGCAAAGAAACCCTGGGCTCGCCAAAGGAGCTGCGCCATCTTTGTGGCCCTCCTTTAAGGGTGGTGGGTGGGGGGGCGGGGGGAAAAATGGCAAGGGTTTCCTATTCTGTCAAAATACCAGGGATCCCGATTAATGCTTGTGGCATTGTTGGGAAATCCTGTAAACCCTGTAAAACGTGAAGAATCAATCTATTACGGACACTACAAGGGGCATGGTTCCTTGAGCTCGTTGGTTGTAGTCGCTGTCCTATTACAATACCAGGAAGACCCTCCTTTCCGCCCTATTTCCTGGTCTCATTCTGCGCTATCGCCCTGGCCTTCCGTGACATTTCAGGAATGGGTCGCTACATGGGGCGCTCTGGCCACCCCCCCTATATATCCCCCTGTTCAATGGCAGCTAACTTGGGGGAGAATGCGTTTCGGGGACCTAGGAGCAGAGTAGGTCAGCTGTATCCTCAGCTCCGGAAAGTGCGCGTGCGTATGCAGCGCTACCAGCGGAAGACCTGGCAATGGCCGCGAGTCCGGTATCAAGATGGACACCTAGGCTTTGCAGCGTGGGATAAAAACAGGCTACCCAGAGATAGGTTACAAACCCGCATGGTGGGCAGTATGATGCCGTATAATCCTTGCAGCTTACATTCATAGAAGTCCCCACGCAAACCTCATCTGCCCCAAGCCCTCAAACATTGAATCGGCTGTTACATTGTTTTTTTTTGCCTTGCAATGCTCCAGTCTAATGGAAGGCCGGGGCACGAAGCTGCTATCATACATGCGGCCCTTCACTTGCAGGAGGTAGGTTTCCTGTTCGGACAAGATTTGTGGGTTCCACGTGTTATCTTCATGGTGCGTTCCTTCATGCTCCCTCTCAAGTCCAAAGTTACATGCGTAGCATGATATCGTCCCTAGCAACGGGATTCGGCTGAATGTTGGGAAAAACATGGGACAAAGCCATGGCAAAGTCCTAGCAAGTCCTGGTTGTTTCCTTTTCTCAAGATTGATGAAGCATGTTTGGTGTGGGGGTGACTCGGGCAAAGAACGAAAAACTTTGAAAATCAAGGTTTGGGTAAACACGTATCGCCCTAAATAGAAATAGTGCTGGTACCGCAGAATCGCGAAACCACCTTGATAAGAAACAGTTACCACATCCATGACGTTTTTTTCTTCGGGACGTCTTTGCGCCTGCAGCATCCGTGTGGGTCACCCATGACGGCAACTTCCCCGCAACAACAGGATGCACCCGGCCCCGCACCCGGCCCTTAGCATGGCTGACTTCGTATTGCAGTGCAGGTAAAGCCCGTTCATTTTCACAACCTGTGTAAACTCAATTCAGATGGGCTTGTGTGAAGACTCAATCTGAACTGCAAGAAGCAAAAGAGATCCCCTAATCCTTATTGACTCTCATTTGCGAATGCCCCATCAAAGATCCATAAATTTTCCCTCCGTCCCGCTCCGCCAAAACTGCGGAACCTGAAACGTTCCTACCATGCACCCTTCTTTACTCTGAGCTTTGTACCCGTCGTGCACATAATTGCAGCACCTTATTTTAAATCCCGACCCTTGATGCTTCCACCTGTACATTCTCTCTCTCCGTTATAAGAAGGCACGGCCCGGAAATCATCAGTACCAAATCGAGGGGGATTTACTTTTGACTTCAGCTATGCTGGCATGGGGGGTCCATCATAAAGGGGGCAGCTCCCAAAAACCATGAGCTTGTCACCAAACAATCCTCAACCACGTAATGCATCATCATTTTGCACGTTGTCTCCTCTTGGTCGGCCGACGCTTCCGTCAACGTGGCCGCGCATGCCAACCCCAGCAGGGCGGAAATGGTTTGCCACGTTGTTCTCATCGCATGGTGACAGGGGTAACACTTGCATTGCACCGTCTTGAGACCAAAGTGGCGACATGAGGATATGGGAAAAGCATCGGTGATTGAAAGCCGCGGCCAAGTGGTTGTTTCCGGCTAAGCCGTGGCCAAAAATGCATGTTTGGATTGGGGTATGTCTCGGGGGTATGTTTCGGGGTACGTTTCGAGGTACAGGCAATCGACTAAGTCATCCCTATGTCATCCGTTTCACCTTCCCCCGCGTTGAAACGCAGGAAAACGAGAATCATCTCTAAGTCATCCCTTTGCCAACTTCCCCAGTGAACGCAGCCGACAGGGAAGATTAAGTATTCGGAGAAGATTTGTAGCACTTCCCCAGAGAAGTCAGCGGGCGATGCGGCCACAAGCAGCTCCAGCACCGAGCACGCATGCGCGCGCAGCCCTGCTAGCGAGGCGAGGACTGTCCATCGCCGCACGAGCGCAAGCTGAGCTTCTGCGACGCACCATGGCGCCTGTTGGCGCGTCCTCGCTCTCCCGAGGAGGCGGACGAACGTCAGCATGCTGCGGCCGATGCGTCCCCACAGCTTAACATCAAACACGACGAGCTTGCAGCGTCTGGCTCGAAGGTTCGCTGGAGCTCGGGTACTTCCGGTGTTTGCGGTCGAGGGCTTGGTCAGGGTCGAGTCCGGGCGCGCCGTCGGCTCCCGGGCACCATGGTTTGTTGCGCAACATATGTGTCGCGGCCTGCACCCGGGCCTGCGCCATGGCTTGCCAGCGCTCGCCGATTTCAGGCTCGCCACGCCACGCCGCATAGGCGGGTCCGACAGGAAACCCGCCGCAGCGTGCAAGAGGGGGACGTACAGCCAAGAGCAGCGCCTGCCTGGGTCTGAGGTAGGCTGACGAGCCTCGTGCCACCTCAGCGCGGCTGGCAACAAAGCGTGGGGCACAGGCAACCGCGTCGGCGTATGGCCAGGGGTGGCTTCGTCCACTTGCGTGGGCCCTGCGTCGGCACGAACGTCCGCGGCGACGGCGCACTTCGGGTGTCACCGTCCGTCCCTGCGTCTGGTCGGCGAGGCGTGGCGTATGGCGTGGTGTCGCTCAATGTGTCGGAATTCTTGGCCCATCGACGCAAGAGGTGCCGGCGGCAGCCCGGTCCCGGTTGTCGGCGAGGGGCCTGGGATTGGCGGCCTCGCCGATGCGTCTCTCGCGGCATGTGGCTTGGGCGGCTGCGATATGTGGCCCAGTTTGCTCAGGAGCTCGCTTGCGCGGGAGCGGCGGGATTAACCATCGCAGTCTCTTGCCGCAAATTTCCTTGGCCCGGCTCTGCGTCCGGCGCGTTGTCCCGCGCGGCGTCCGCGCCTGAGATGCGGGCGTCAAAGAGAATCGCGTCATCGCAGAAAGCGCGAAGGGCGCCAGTTCGAGGCCGCAATGCCAATTGCTGCAAAACATGAACACAATCCAAGTCACTGCACGCCATCTTTTTTGCAGCGGCCCGAGCGTCGGAACCTTGAAACTAATGGTCGCTCCGGGCGGCCTAATTGACAAAAAATCTTACCAATAACTCTGCCGAATTCTGTTGGCTCAGTGCCGTCGCAGGGCGTCTGCCGCCGCTTGTGCTGCAGCTGCAACCTCCGCGGCTGCCTCTGCCGCTCTGTTGGTTGCTTCCCTCATGGGTGTTGTAGCGTTTGCCGGCCGGTTTGCCACCCTTGCCTCTGCTTTTGCCATTGCCTCCTCCCTTGCCATGGCCTCCACGACGGTGCCGGTCGCCTCGCCGGGCTGCGTCCGCTGCTCCGTCGGGAAGGGCTCCGGGAGTGGGCTTCGCCAGCAGGCGACCTGTCGCGGCTATCGCCGCGGGGTCGTGTAGCAGGCTCGGGCGGCCCCTCGACCACGGCGTACAGCGCGTCCACCACTCCGGCACATAGAGCATTTGGAGCCAAACATGGGCAAGACACACAACGATCAAGATGCGGGGCTGGAACTGGTGGGGGCGGCAATTTTCTGACCGCCCTGATGGCCCCCCCCCCACGTGCCATCGAAATTGAAGGCTGCTGCTCTCCGGCTCTGCGGGTGGTCGCGCGTGCCTGGCGCTGCGGCCACCCAGCAGGTAGCCGAGACTGCGGCGTTGCCCACGCGAGTGCGGGGGCAGGTGCCGTCGCGCGCGCAGCTTCGCGGAGGAGGTGGCGCAACAATTCATCCCTGCAAGTACTCGGCAGTAGGCGCAGCACGGCTTGCTTGTTCTGCCGCCCTGGTGAGGCTTGCCCGAAGCAGCTGCCAGGCCGAAACCATGGGCCCGGAAGCCGGCACTGCGCAGGAGAGGAGGAAACTCGAAGCATTCGAAACTTGGGCGAGCCTTGTTCGTTGGTAGGGAAGGACTGCTCAAACATTCGCATTTGTTTTACTTGACGCCTTCTCACTGCGTTGCCCTTACTTGCCTCAACCTCCTTGTGACGGAGAATCCTTCTACCCAGCTCCCCTTTGAGAATCCGAGACAATGCTGCAAGAAGCTTCGTGTCCAGCGTTAGGAATTTGCCTGGTGATGACATGATGCTTGTGCTTTATTGCAAACATGTATGGTTCTAAGAACTGCGAGGGGTTGGTGGAGGGAAAGCCTCCCCCCCTGACACAAAATGATCCGCACAACACCCCTTACTGCAAACATGGTGATGACATTTTTAAACCGTAAGGGTGGATGTCGTCAAAAAAGGCCGGGGGGTTGGCGGGGGGCGCAGCCCCCCCGCCGCATTTGCAAACAACATAATCCGCACAACCTTGCCCTGGACGCAATAACCATTTATTTCTTTTGCCCGTGAGCATTGATGGCTTTCCGGTCGTGGCAATTTTGCTGACATTGCATTCGCAACAGTATTCTGAAAAGGAAAACAACCACTTCAACTCGGCAGGCGCTGCAAGCAAAAGTAGGACGCAAAACCTACCCTGCGCTTAGGGCTCGCGGCGCACCCAACCCCAGCTACCACAGCACCCCTGGATACGAGAAATTCAAATTCAAGTCCTCATGACGAAAGCGGCCAGACCGTAAGGCAAAAAAAAAAGAAAGCAAACGCACAAAGCAAAAAACAGAGAGCAAGAGGCAACACACAGAAATAAAAAAACAGAACGCAAGAAACAATAGAAACAGAAAACAACAAAAAATGCAACCAGAACCAGGGAAAGGAGCCAGAAGCAGAAAACAAAAGGCAGGACCCTAAACAATCCGAAAAATAAAAAGTCCACCAAAAGAGAGAGATACTAATGCATCCAAAGAAAAGTGATTTCCTTTGGCCGCTGCAACACGTCGCTGCTGCGCCGTGCCGCTCGGGGGATTGTCGCCCCTGTCGCCAACAGGCTCAGGGCGAGGCGCGGGATGGGAAACGCAGGCTCGGCAACCGCAGCGCGCCTCAGAAGCAGCGGCGAGCCCGGCTGTGTTGGTGAGATGCGAGTCAGGGGTTTCTCCCTGTGCGTTTGGTGTTGCTGCAGGAATCACGGCGATCAAGCAGTGTGGCATGGCAGGCTGTGCAATTGCGGGCGGAGAAAGAGAGTCAGGTCCGTGAACAACCGTGGGTCACGGTCAGGGACGAACATATACACCACACGCATGATTGGTGGTCGTATGACCCAAGGACAACAAAAATCTCAACACCAACGAAAACAAAGACATAACCATACGAACGTGAATGTGCTACCGGCAGGTCTATGTACAAAGAAGCTGCGCTCAAACTAGCCGCGTTTCATGTCTCACATTCTTCCGCAGTAATGTAGATGCCAGACACAAAATTCATGTTGACGACCAAATCCCGGGCAGTATTGATGTCTCGGTCGGTAGAAAACAACGTTTGCAAACTGATTGCATCGGCATGCGGGGAGTTCGACCTCCAACGCTGCCGGGCAACACTATGTGCAGGACATTGAACAAGGCATGTGCACACAAAGCAGTGCCAGAAGCGCAGAACCGACATGGTGTAGGACTGGCGGTTGCAGCTTCATTGCAAATGCGGTGCCGGGCAACAAAGGTGACCACACCGCGCCAAAACCCAGTAGCCTGCGCAACGAGTTGCAACATGGGGTCCATACACCACACTGTGTTGTTGAGGCCTGGGTTGCCAGCAGGCATGGTCCTGCAAGGAGCTACAGTCACGAAGGGCAGCTGCACACAAAGCATCGGTACGATTTGACAACACAACTTTCAAGTGGCGAAACCAACCCTGAAGCAGCGACCGGGTGCACGCCATATTAATTCCAGAGTCATGCGGGTGCGGACGCCCGCCTTGCAGACGTCGACCAAGATGGAATGAACCCAGGATTGGGGTTGGCAACTTGCATACCGCCCGATGTGTCCGGCATAACAATCTGATGGCAATCTCAGCAGCCGTGCCCATAGGCTGGCAGCCCGACAGAGGCGCGTGGTATCTGCATCATGCCAACCTAACTGGCCTTGGACAACGACACCGGGACTGCCAGAAGGCCATGCCAATAATCGCCTGCCGCACTGCCAAAGGCGGGTCTGAAATCGTTGCAGCTGCGGCCCAGCGGACACGAATTCCAAGCCACACCAAACCGAGGGCTAACATAATATGTTTGAAAACGCGTTCAACAAAACGGAGTGGCAGGCTGGCTGACATTGCCCACGACAAACAGGCAGCCATTTTGCTTTCACCACAACGCAATGATTCATGAGCATGATGGCTCCAAGAAAGCCGCTCGTGCAAAGTGACGCCTACGTAAGTGTAACTCCGCAGGCGGGGCAAGCCAAGCTCGCCAACATGAAAATGGTGTGCGCTAGCACACCCCCACCCAAATACCATGAAGGCCGATTTGGCGGGGCCGGAGCTGAAGTGAAAACGCCAAGCATTCGCCCATTGGTGCGCTGCATCTAAAGCCCTTTGCAAATCATCGGGGTTATCAGATTATCACCTAGTATAACGATATCATCTGCACAAAGCAACGCTTGGACTTGCGGGGCATTGCAATCAGGTCCGCAAGCGACCCCTGGGCAAACGCGCTCTACCCTGAGCATCCGATTTTGATTACAATGAATATTGATATATGGTTCTGGTATTGATTTTTTTCGTAACGAACAAAATCAATAAGGACTTGAATGCAAAATTATTGATTTCCCAATCGATTTTGTGATTGATTTTATTAAAATTTTGTTGCGTACTGTTTATTGATTTCCTAATTGATTTCTTTATTGATTTTCTTATTGATTTTGGAGGTGAGTTTTCTGACCATGGAACTGCAGTTTTTCCAGCTCAAACCTATACAGAGTATAGCTATATATATAGGCACAGGAACCT
>CAJNIZ010001562.1:0-28589 GCA_905231905.1 Symbiodinium pilosum
TTGTCATGTTGCTCACTGTTTTCTAATGCCGCCTCCCCCATATTTTTATTGGCAATTTCAGCAAACATAGTTGGTAGGGGGGGGGGGGCGGCTAGTAGTAGTAGTAGTAGTAGTAGTAGTACCAGTAGCAGAGTAACATGAGAGTGGTATTGTGCTTGGAGCGTTGCCAAATGTCGGATGGGTTTTTGTTAAATGCAGTTCAACACTGAGAACCGAAACAAATAAATCTGATGATATTTGATATAACTATTCGCACATTTCCATGCTTCCACGTTTCCACATTTGCAGCCCTCAACTTTCCACATTCCACATTTCCACATTTGCAACCCTCAACTTTCCACATTTCCACACTTGCAGGCCCCCCAGACTCTTCACACAAAACTTACGGCCTCCTTGCCAGCCCGGCTGCCGATGGGGACGTGTGCTAGCGCTTACAATTAGGATTGACAGGTTCAGGATTGGGCTCGTAGACTCAAAAGCCTTGCTCCCCGAATCAGACATGTCTGCTTGCCAGGTGACTTTGATGGTAATTTCCTTTACAATCCCGTTATATTTGATATCCCTAAAAAGTAGTGATAATCACGCACAGGACAACGTTTTTACTGAAAATGCGGGTTCCGTGCCATATATATATATATAGATAGTTAAAGGATTCTGTGTTCTAAAGTTTGCCCTTGACGTGACTTTGTAAAGGATGTTCCAATATGGCCCGGCGTCATCTCACTTCTGGCTGTCAGATTCTTAGTTTAGAATTTAGAAGATTTCATACAGGTGCTATCCATCTGCACCTAGTGAACAGTCTCGAGCGGAGGGTGCCTGGGAAGAACTGCTTACTCCAGTCCGCTTTTTTCAGAATGCGTGTGTGCAACAGCAACTGGAAATCGCACCTTCTGGTGACCACACAATTTTGAAGGTCTGGAACTAGGTTATTTCCCTAAGTAGGGGGACCCCAATGTAGACCCCAAGATACTATTATCCTTAAGAAGGGACCCCAAAAAATACCCCTAATTTGGGAATCCACCATCAAGATTTTGGGCCATGTATAGCGCAAGTGGATCTGACCGGTTGTCGATGTGCAAAACATCCCCAACCTGCACAGCACCAGAAACTGAGCTCCAAATCCAATCCCCACCTCGTCTCAGCTCTTGATTTAAACCAGGGATTTGCAGCCCAGTTCAGCGAAGTGGTTTTTCGGAAAATACTATGCATCCTAACATAAGTCGTCATAAATGGAAGGATATCCTCTTCAACTACCACACGAGACTATGAAAGCTGTTCAAGCCTCCCCTCTTTTTGTTTCGCGCTAATCCTGGCCCTCAATTGCTGCGCTCGAGGTCGAGGACATCTGGAAATTCTTGCCAGGACTCCTGGTCATCAGAACTCAACTGTCTTCCCTTTGGCGAGTAATTTAGGGTTTAGGGTTTAGGGAATCCAGTTGCTTCCCAGAAGAGTTGCTGCATCCAACAGAATGCCTTAACCCTGAAACCACCTGAAGAAACTTTGAAGAGCATACTAAGCACTTGGAGGGTCAGGCGGACTTAGTAACTAGGTTGATAAGGGAGATAAGTAGGGTTACTAGATGGGTTATTGGGGTTGTTAGCCTACCTACTAAATCCCCCTGAGCCCTAAATAATGTAGTAGTTTCTATGTTCTTCTCCATTATTGCTAAGTCTCCCTGACCCTTCGAGCAAGGCAAATCTTGATTGATCTTGTGATTTATCGATTGTAGTGCCCGAAGCCGCCCCGAACCCTTTAGGGTTTAGGGTAGATTGGGGTTACATTGGGATGATGGAAAATAAAATGGAAACTACTATAGTATAGTATATTAGGGTCATATTGGGATGATGGAAAACAAGATGGAAACTACTATCGTGTAGCTCGTTGTTTGTAAGCCCTCCAACCCTCATACATCTACTCCAAAATGACTACACGGTTCCTTTTGCAAGTGTACTCCCCCCCACCCTGTAATTGTGGTATAATAGGAGTATAAGAGGACCCTCATATAGTCACATGTATCCCTTATGGTCACTTTTTCTGGGTGGGCGGGGTCCACCTAAATGAGATCAAAGCAAGTATGAGGCCAACGATCCAAAATGTCCCATGAGGATTTCAATTTTGGAGTCTGCGGTGGGGCTGCCCAATGTTTGGGGAACTAGCATATCAGTCAAGGTAAGCATCAGGTCAACCAGCGAAAACGGCTGCATTGTGATAATGAAGGGCTGAGAGCGCAGAAATCCTCGCAGAAAGCCCTGGTAGCTTTCGTGCTGCTGTGGCAGTGGTGTTTAACACCTCAGCAGGTCTCCCCACCTACACCAAGCCAATTATCCAGGTTTGGGGTGCGGCGGACCCCCCAAAGGGACCGCCCAAAATGAGGAACAACCCTGAACACTCCGATTGACACTCTCAAAGCCTCGCGACCTTGTCGCAGGAAAAAGTGTAGATCAGGGGAAAGCCTGATAATCGACGGTAGCAAGGCCACAGAAGTGTCTCGGTCGGTCGTTCGCTGTCTCAGTACTCGCCCTTGCAACTTTGCATGCCATACAGGCTTGAAAGAGTTCATTGAACTTTCAACCCAGACAGAACCCAACGATTACGGCTTCTTCTGAGGGTTCCTCCTGAGAGGGTCGTCTGTCTTTCGAAGTTTGGAGAGCTAACCTCAACGGCTTTAGGGTTAACGCTTCTTGCACCAACGTCCGAGGATCTAAAGGGATGCTAAACTCTATCCAGTTGGCTTTGCGCAGGTCAATTCTGCAGGTGCTTTCTCTTTAACTTCTTGGTGCGACGTGCGCAGTGCGCATTCTTGTTTGTAAGGTGTGGAGGATGTCGGATCAAGCTTCAGAACTTAAGGTAGCTAAATTGGAACTGGCACTTAGCGTCCAAGCTGGCGCCAAAAGGGTGTCTCCGTATCCCTCGAAGGTCATTGTATTGTATGCGGAGATGTAAGACGGACACTTAAAGAGACCCACTCATGTTGCCAGAGATTTGCCTGCCTGCCATGATAATACTAGCAACACTAGTCGTGTACTCGGGAGAGCCAAAGGGATCTCGCGGAAGTGGTACACCGCGCTCATACCGGTTCAAAAGCAATTCTCTAATTCATGTGAACAGTGATGATAATTAACAAGAAGACAGGCAGCGCTGACAATCATGCCCAATAAGAACCACTGCCATCCCTGCCAAAAACAACAGCTAGCCGAACATGCATAATGATGACTCGCATGATCAATATCTCATCATTTCATCCATTATTATAATCGTCTAGCAACAAGAAGAATATTGAGCTGCCGCTAGACTTTGACCGGGACTTTGCTGTGGCAATCTCTGTACAGCTAAGGCTGGGCCCTGCGATTTCGACTTTCAGCAAAAGGAGAGCAAACCTCCAGCGACAAATGTCTGGGGGTTTAGGCTTGGGGGGAAAGTTTTAAGGCTTAGGATTGAGGGTTCAGGGCTTTATGGCCTTGAGGAGTTACGTCTCTGGGGAGTTCTCAAATTGAGTGACCTTTACTAGCAGCATGCTGGGTCAGAATCCCAATGCGTGGGCATAGTCTGGAGGGGTCACAGAACCGTACTCTTCGAGTGTTCGACGATCGACAACCAGTGCAAGTTGCACCCTAGGTTTATGGGTTACTGATTAAAGGAAATTAGGAAGTTAGAAGAAGAAAGCCTCAGAGCATACGCCATCCCATGACGCTAGGAATACCTGCAAATGCTTGCAAGTCCCGGGAGTCTTCTTTACCAACAAGTCTTTCAGGGGATGGGTCTTTCCTCGAAGCCAGCTGCATGCTAGAAGTGTGCATAGGGCTTCGCAAGATGCAGCGCAGCTGCCTGAGGGGTTTCAGAGATATGTGGGGGAGTACGAGGGAAGCTTGCGGATCCCTCTTATGCATTGTATTGGGTATCCAGAAGAAACTTCCATGTAACCTCACGTAATGATGGAACCTCTTTAATCCTGAGCACCCCCTCCCGCCCTAACAAGTAGAGGGGCCCAAAAAAAATGGAAAAAGGTGTTTCTTTAAGCCTCCCACGGCTCTGCAGGCTCTGGGGGTTGATTTGAAGGCAATGACAACACGTCCTCTTCAAAAAGTGAGGTGCAACATTACAACTGTGGGCAACTGGTACTCAGTATTATGTGGTGCAAGTTGGGGTGGGCTTTGTTTCATAACCAGCCATACACTTAAGTCTCTTACATAGTTCTTTGCAAACCTCAACTTTAAATCTCAATGGTCCTCCACCTCATTTCCGCATGATCCTGGCGACAAGCAATACCTTGCCCTCTTCCCCTGAACCATGATCCCTAAATCCCCTCAGCTTGGGAGTTCTTCGGCTGTAGACGCCCTATCGTCGCACAGGTTGTGCATCCACGCTATGACCAGGAATCCAGTTTCTGTTGCTGCAAGTACTCTGGCTCTGCTTGGCCATTTCTGCATCTTTGAAAACTAGGCCTCTTAAGATACTGTTCGCCAAGATGTCTTTTTCTGACTGTAAGGGCCGTCGTTTCGAAAAGCCCGCAACACTTAATCTGTCATTATCCCTACATGACACACCATGGGCCCCTGAAGAACCCGTTTCACGCCATCAAGACAAACACCTTAGTGAGTTCATGGGACCCTTGTTTGCATCTTCGAGGTCGCGCCGGCGAGGAACATCATCTGGCTTCGGGCTTGAGGTTTTTGGGGGGCGTAATGGTCCCTAAACCTTAAACCCTAGGGTTTCCAGAGCTTTTGGGGTTTGGGGTTTGGGGGCCTCGAGGGCATGTGGTTTGATGTTGATGGCTTGGCGTGTTAGGGCTTGGGGTATTGGTGGGATTCAGTGGGGAGGGCCTAGAGTCGTGTAAGAAGTGTGGGAATTGAAGTTCCCCGTGAGCCCAATATCCCTTCATTAATTGATGAAGGAACGTGGCTTGAACTATGCTAGAGATGCCAGTCAGTACCATTGAAAGTATATTCCTTAAATAGGGGGTGGGCTCTCTGGGTAGGGCTGATCGACAATGGTACCTTGCATTGCCGTGCGCAAGCACTTTTCGGACTGCATTTGCAGCAGCGTAAGGCGGCATATGCAGAAAGGTCGGCAACTGGCACAATAACTGAGAACCTCTACGACTCTCCAATGGATTGATTGCCTCAACTTTGGGATTCCAGCCACAATGCTGCTTCATTATAGGTTCGCCTAAGGATAGGGGAAGCATATGACACCTCATATCCCCAACCTGAAGCCCAAATCACTAAACCCTAAATCCCTAATCCCTAAATTTCCCTAAACCCGAAATTCCTGAACCCTAAGTCCCTAAACCCGAAATCCCTTAACCCTAAATCCCTAAAAGGTCCACTGGCCCCGCATCCTGTTCGCTGGCAGCTTTAAGGCTTCTTGAGCATCCTGCAAGCAGCCCATTCAAATGGAGGCTACTGTATTAATAATAGCCCATATACTGGGATTCTGTAGGGTTTATATTAATAATGGAAAAGAAAGTGGAAACTACTATGCATATGATTTAGGGTTTATGGTTTAGGGTCAGGGACTTAGAGATAATGGAAAAGAAAATGGAGCCTAGAATATGGTTGAGGTTTAAGGTTTGGGGATTACATGAGGGGTTGTATGGGAAAGGGGGGTAATATAGTGTTGGTTCTCATCGGGAATACACAAATTCTGTTTTGAGATTCCAGTGTTTAGTTGTTGGGCGCCTTGGGTCCACTTGAGGCGCATGGGGATTCGTAGAAGTTGGCAGATAAGATCAGGTCTCCGAGCTTCGGACCGTGGGTTTACCAGCTCCAGGCGACAGCGAACTTTAGGAACTCTGGCTAACAGGCTGATGGATTTCATAGATTTCAGATTAACGCTTGAGGCCACGGAGGGAGTTCGGGAGTGCGACCTGCTGGGGTAGCCAACTCCCTGGCAAGCATAAGGGACGTCAGGTCAAAGCTCCAAACACTGGAAACACAGAAAAAAAATCAATGCAGGGCTGAGGCCCAGCCTTGTCCTACTTTCAAAGTACGACTTTCTGGTTGCAGAAACTGATGCTTGGATCCTCATTTCAAAATCCAATCCCTGATTCCGGACGAAGTCGCCCTGGATGTCATTCCGTCGCATCGCTCGTGATAAAAACAAATCCCTCGTAAAAAGCAAAGCTAGACAAATTGTAGGTCGGGAACCTAACTCGGCATCGTCCTTCTTCTATCCGAAGAGCATGTAAGAACGGGCAACCGATTCGATGCCTGCATAAGCCCAACAACAAAAACATGTTCAAACCCGGTGGCTCAAATATGACGACCCCAGAACGTCGTCCTGAAAATCGGAAACTTGAACGATGGGACTCGGCCCACAGCTCTTGATCTCTAAGCCCGCGGAAATCCTCAGCATCAAGCCCTGAACCCCCACCCCTAAGCTTGCAAGACTGCACCAGCCCTTAAACTCCAAGCCCTGGTGCCTAGAGCGGACACACAAACAACTCAACCAGCAGAGCTCCGACCATAAACCCCTATACCCGAAAGCCAGCTACCGGGGGCAGGGCTCGAGCCGCTTCATGAGATCATCATCTGAGCTGCTTCCCGCTGTGTTCCCGCCTTTTCGTGGTTTAGGGTTTAGGGAACCCTGACAGTGCTTACTGGAAAAGCATCAGGGATCAGCTTTGGAGTTTGGACTTTATGGGGCTTCCCTGGCAACACTCGACCCACGCTGCACTTCCACTTGGGACTAGTAATGCTTTTGTCGGTCGGAATTCCAGCTAAGACCCGCTAAATAGACAATGCATAGCAGCACCCAAGCAGATATTCGATGGCTCAGGAGATCTGGCTTTACATCCTTGAAGGCGGATCGTATTGAGCTTGTTAGTTTGGAAACGCAAAGTCCCCATAACTTCAATGGAACTAAGCGACCCTAGGAACTCCAGTCCCTGGAGCCCTGGACGAATTTTCACACAATACAATACAATATAGTGAAATATACTATAGTATCATATACAGATAATATACAGACTGTCTCGAATCCACGCTCAGAGCTGGCCAAAATAGCCCCAAAGTAGACCCTGAGGCACCCACCTGTGGGTGCCGTGGAGGGCGCGGTGGAAGGCGCGGCGGAAGCGGGTGCGCCAGAGATCGCCTGGAGGCGCTTCAGGAAGTCGTCGTCTCCACCTCACTTGGAGGGTTTTCTGTGGGGGCATAATGATCATGGAAAAGAGGATGGCAACCACTACAGTATTCAGAGTTTACGGTTTCCTGTTAGGGGACTTAGTAAGTATAGGCTAATAGGGAGGATACGTAGGCCCCGTCCGCGCAAGCCACCGAAGACCTTTGAAAGACCTTTATTCAAAAGCATCCTGTGCAAAACAAACAGGATGTAACAACCCGACAAGAATCATCACACTCTCAAGCAGCGCGCCCGACGACAACTGGAACAAGTGCCTATGCTGATCTTCACTGATCTCCAAGCCATGTCAGCAGCACTACCAGCAAATTTCTAACGTAAGACGGACCCTATGCCAAAACGAATACTGCCAGTATTAATTCGTGGTTCTTTTACACTTACTCTTACTATTATCACTACTACTCCTCCTATTACTATTACTAATCATGTTACAAATAAACTATTCGGATAGCTGTAGTCACTTCTGGGCAGGCACCGGCCGCGGGCGCCGCGGCGGGAGCGGCCGCGGGAGGAGCTGCTGGGGCTGCCGGAGTGGCCGGTGCAGCTGGGGCGGGGGCGCCTGAAGGGCGTGTGGCAGGGGCAGCTGAAGTAATGTTATGGAAGTAAGCGTAGTCATACGAATGCTACGCTGATACAGCAATAGTGTAGTGATAACCTAATAAGAATACAGGAATGATGTAGAAATAATAGTGTAAGAACGTATTCATTTAGCAATAATATATCAATTACACAAATAGAGAACCCCAGGTTACGAGAACCGAAGGGAGCTTTAAAAAGCGGGTGCAAGGGATGCGACAATTCGAACTCAGAAGCCCAATACCCCTTAACTGGGGAATGAGAGGGGGCGACTTGGGGTAATATGGGGTTTAAGGGGTGTACTAAGGAATGTTGCTTAAATCATATTAAGGATCCCAGTCTCCTTTAGGGTATATTCCTTATAGAAATTCTTTCTAGCCCCTATAACATCCCTAATTACGGAGTTCTCCGGGCACCTGTATCTTTTCCTAGCCAATGGAGGGTGCAGGCTTTGGAGCACCACGAGCACTTGGGCTGCCAACTGTTTCTAGCACCTAGGGTTTCGAATCATTGGGCTTGATTCAGTTGATTCGGTCAAACCTCCGCGATTGAAGGCATGCATACGAGTATTACTCATAAAAGCTCATAAGAACATCCGAGTAATGATACTACTAAGAACAAAAGATATCGCTACTAATATGAAAAACGCTAGGACCGGGTTTTATGTAGGGCACAGTTGTCAAGGGGACGACGATGGCGATCATACATCCACAAAACTAGATACTCCAAGTAAGGGACGGATCTAGGGATATGGATGCTTCTGAAAAACGGATACCTTTCGGGAGCTCGAGGGGTGTGTTAAAATTTGAAGGGGAATTGAGGGAATTCGTCAAAGGCATACTCTGGAGGAATCACTTTGAGAACCTCACGCTTACGTGAGCATCCCCAAGATACAGTTCTCCCCTATCTCTCGGAAAAAAGGAGACCTAAACCCTAAACGACCCCAAACCCTGAACTTTCAAAGTGAGCCATCATCCTTAGATGCTTTCTGCGTTGGTTAAGGTTGAAGGCCTTTGAGATGCTGGGTCACTACAATTGAGAAGGCTTTCCAGCTTAAAGCTTACAGTAGGATCTCCTTTGGTAACGAAACCAATGTTTATGATGCTATGAATGTTGTGCAATCAGCAAAACCCCTGGAGGTCCCAACCTGGAACCTGCACCCTAAGCTCCCCGCCCCCAAACGTTATCGTGCGTAGCCCCCTAAACCCTAAACCCCAATGCTTTAACCGTCCCGAAGCGTTAGCCCTTAGCCTGCGTAACCCGCTGGGGGTGGGGGAGGTGGAGGCGGCGCTTGCGGTGCCTTCAGTCTATATTAGGGTGTCTCCCAAAAACAGGGGCGAGGGTCCCTCAAGTGAGGGGATGATAATAAATTGGGATCTATATTGGGGTCCCTGTATTCATGGAGACAACCATCTCAGATTGGGGCCGTAGCAATTTTGGGCACAAGAGCTTACGATTACGCCTTAGGGTTCAGGAGGTATACTTTTGAGACTCAGGGTTCTTGGTTCATGTTTCTTCCTAAGATTTAGCATGTTAACACACCTGATATGACGACCAGCTGCAGGGTCCTCACGCGTACCCGCATACAATGTCTCTGTGGGCATTGATGCTTTAATTAGGCATCGCTTACTACTTGGAGGGTCGGGTGGACTTAGTAAAGAAGTTAAGAAGGAGGATAACTAGGCTTACTGTGTGGGTCATACGGGTTGTTAACCTACTTACTGAGTCTCCCTGACCCTAAACCCTCAACCCTAAATACTTAATTCTTACTAAGTCCCCCGGACCCTACAGGTATGCCAGGAACTTCGAGGCAGGGTCTCATAATCTTACGATTTTGTGTTACATCTTCAGGTTTCGGGGCTTGGGCTCTTACCCCCGAGTCAAGGTCCCCAAGCATTCTTACCACCCTGCCTAAACCGCACTCTTGTCGCGGTTATGATTCTATCAAGTGCCCTTCCCTTCCGAATAGCGGCCCACGGAGCTAGCTCCCCGGAACCCACAAATCCTACAGTGAATTCAAGTAAAGGGTTGGGGGTCGTAAATTGTGAACTCCAAACCCGAAACCTGAAGTGGAGCTCTAGGGACAGAAGCCTAGCGACTCAACGTGTTGTCGCAAATCATGACCTTTGCCCTAGTGTGCAGATGCAGTACAGTTCTGGAAGCGGCCACCCACAATCCACTTTTCCCTGCACTATGGCTCCAAATTCCATCATCATGAGTGATATGAATCATGAAGAACCATACTGCCATAAGGGCTTCGGGTTCAGGATTTAGGGTTTTAGGGTTTAAGGGCAAAAATGGGCTTTGGGAAACCCATCAACCACCACCCCTCCCAGTTGTTGCACGAGCCTAAAATACCTTGATTCATGGAACCCCGGGGCTGAAATCATGGGAGAAGTTGAAAAGTCACCCTAAATCCCAAAGACCGGGCCCAAATCCGAAAGCCACTCCTCCTTAAAACGAACCTCAACTGGAAACCTCCCATAACATGCCAGGATCCATAAGCAGACCTTACTCCACAAACCAGAAACCCGACATGCTGAGCGACGACTCCACCCTGAACCCTGCATCTCAAAATCTGTAGACCCCAGGCATCAAAACCCTGAACCCTAAACCGTTAGCCGTAGACACTAAACCTCTTTTCGAACAGCACTTGCAGAAGCCAAACTCCAGATCCTAAACCAAAACCACCCAGCCCAAGTCCGGAGAGATCAGCCACTGCCCTGAACCCCTCAAGGTTTAGGGTTAGGGTTTAGGGAATGTTGTACCCAATAACCCACAGAACAACCACGACCCTGAAACCTGAACTCTACTTGGATGGTCCGGGGGAATAAGCAAGTCTTAATAGGGAGCTTACTACGGCTACTCTGCACACGATAAGGCTTTTAGCCCACCTACTAAGTCCCCTGACCCTAAACCCTTTAAACCCTAAACACTGAACCCTAAAGAATAGCAGTCTCCATTTTCTTATCCATTCCTTACGAAAGCCAGGCCTGCGGAGGTGGAACCTGAGGTTTTGCAGGCTCGGCTGTCTCCTGGGCACTCGCAAGGCTTAATGGGTAGGGGTAGGGTAGCGTAGGGGTAGGGGTAGGGTAGGGGTAGGGTAGGGGTAGGGTAGGGTAGGGGTAGGGTAGGGGTAGGGTCGGGTATGGTTTAGGGTTTTCAGGTTTTGGGTTTAGGGTCTGGGGTTGAGGGATTAACGGTCAGAGGATTTCAACTTAGGGTGATAAGGCTCAGGGATTACTAGGCGTATGCCTTAGGATTTTAGGATTTACGGGGGAATCTATATGCCGCGAAAAAATTAGGTAGAGTAGACTCTGACTATAGGAATCCTTCTTCTGGAGCATGTTAAGGGTGCAAGCAGTGGAAGTTTGATGGATCCAAATAACTTTTTTTGCATTAGGGGCTGTTGGTAATTTCGAGAAAAAATTATAGTGTTTCAATACACAGACGATCAGCCATGCGCTTCTTTGCCCGCTTGCATTGATTAATTTAAATGCTAGAAAGTATGAACTCATATTAGTAGTTTCCACGTTCTTTTCCAGTACCGCTTGAAAATAACCTTTTCTACAGCCCAGCCTCGAACTTGCTAAGCCCTGATACCCTGAACCCTTCGTCTTTTCTTTTCCATCCCTGAGGTGTTCCGGCATGCGGCTTTTCGGCTTCAGTTTCAGAAATGTCCTGAGTTTTGGTGAATTCTGGCCAGGAATTTTGGGGTTCCAGGCAGGCTCAGGGTTGATTTGCGAAATGCAGGGTGTATTGTCATCTTGTTTAAAGCGCGGTGAGCTGGAATGAGAAAGAGTATGCCTACAGCATCACAATCGCATGTAGGCATGCGGGGCACATATAGCTGGAGTTGGGTTCAAAGTCAACTGTTTAGGGAGCTTGCAATGTATAGTAAGACGCACACCAAGACAAGCAACTACGATGCGCTCAAGAATTCTTGCCAACAATCTCATTTGTTTGTTTCTTCATGATTGCATCATCAAAGCTACCGAGCTTGTCTTCCTTCGGTGGCCCATGATGGCGCATGGTCATTTTTCCTTGTCGTGCTAGCCAATATCACAATGGCAGCCTGCACAGGCAGTAGAAGTGAAGCAGGTTCTACCATCTATTGCTGCCATCATGAGCCCTTCAAAAACACTTCTACAACCCTTTTATATATGTACATATGTATATATGTGGCAGTTTCCAGAAAGACAATATAGGCAACAAAAACCTATACTCCTGCTGATAGGGTCCCCAAAAAGGTACCCCTAATTTTGGGGAAAGCCGATAATCCCTATAAAGCCCCTCTATACCCCTGAGTTTCCATGTCATTGTCCTTTTTATTTTCCGTTTGAGTCACAATTACTAAGAATCCTATATTCCAAATATAGCCCCTATCTAATCTCTATATAACCCCAATAACACCATTTGTACGGCATGTGTGTTTAGATATCTGCCCCAAGTGCCTCTACTTCGAGGGTCGGGGGTTACTGTATGGGCTATGGTGGTTATTGAGCCTAAACCCTAAACCCTCCAAGTAAGGGTCTCCCCCAACCTCTGAGCACCGGGCGCCGACGGCAATGAGCTGTCTCTGTGGAGCTTCCTTCTCTGGCTCCGGGACCTTCCCAAGGAGGTCCCATACCCTTTATTTAGGGCCAAGGGATGATAGAGGGATTATATAGGGGTTATATTATCTTGGGACAATGGAAATTAAAATGGAAACTACTATAATGGGTCATATAGGGATAAGGCTTGAACCATATTGGGGCTCCTGCTGTGGATACCAACATATTATGCATGACTCGTAATACCCTATACTCTTCTATATTAAGGACATGCAGGATTTTGAGGGTCAACAATAATCACATGTAGGGTATTTTCCCTATTCAAAGGCCACACTACTCGGGAAGGCTGACCCGAAAAGGGACTGCACTAGTGATTAGGGTTAGGGTTCAGGGACACCTGCGCTGATGCAACACCTGTGCGATCGCCTTGAATTACTGCAAAATCACCAAAAGTTGTCTCCACTCATGGCTCCGGGCCTTTGGGAGTTCAATCGCTCAACGAATCCTCGTGTCATGTATGCGCATAACATTGAAACCCTTCAACACATGTCGCCCTTGACGCCTGAGCGTTTGTCAGGCCACGGGAATACGAATCCGAAATTGCCTATCTGACACCTGTATAGCAAATGTTCGTCGATCCTAACGACCGGACTTGAACCGCTTCTCTTTACGGCATCATTCATGGGACCCAATCCCCAGTCCGTCCCAGAGGTCTGAACCTTGCGCCCAGAAATCCTGCAGGCTGTCTACCCCGTCTAGGTCATGTTCGCTGCAATGTCTACGAAAACGTGAAGAGCCTTAACACAGCAATCCGAATGATTGTGAAAGAGATAAGGAAAAACAGTTGTCGCCTTCGCCGCTGGCGCGGGTGTTGCGCTAGCTGCTGCAGCGGCCTGCGAGAACCCCTCTCCTCTTTCCAAAACCAAGCGGAATTATTCGGGGACACGTTCACACAGGTAGGACTGTTCAAGAATAGCTAAAATGCGCTCGCAAATCGTCCTCTCAAAGATTATGCATGCTACCTACCAAAGCCACCGTCGAAGCCATACCTGAAGTCAAGCTCCCAGACCCCTAAATTGTACTCTTTTTTTTCCTTTCCACAAGTACTGCGCTTGTTTTCGGGCGTTGCCACTATTGTGATTTGAGCGCATATGAGTATTGCTGCAGGAAGAGGCTGTGAAAGAAACGACAACAGAGACAGAGAATCAGTAGGGCTAGCAACTACGGCAACAACTCTCTTGATTTCCTTAAGTAGCCGATCGTGCCAGTCTGGAGATGAATGGTAGTTTCCCAAAACAGGGGGGACTCCAATATGGACTCCAACATGCATTATCACTAAAGCCTAAGTCCTATATATCCACAAATGACCCATATCCTAGACCCTAAACCTCTGGAGATGAAGTGCTTTGAAAGAGGAAGCCTGCGAGAGAGGGCCGAGCTGGTCGAGGGCCATCTCCTGGTTGGCATGCTGGTCCAAAAATGGAGAAGCATATAATATGGCTTTAGGGTCTGGGGTTGGTGTACTAGGGGTTATAGGGGCTAAACAGTGGTTGTATTTGGATAGATGCGAATCCACGGTAGGTGATTCAAAGCTTCGAGCTCAGACTTGAATCAAACTCATGTTCAAGCTCAGGGATATAGGAGTCAGGCTTATGCATCTTGCTTGGGGATTGTTGCCTCTTCTCGGGCCCATCCTAGATTACTTACTCGCATACTCGTGCTAGATTACTGACTCAGATGTTCCTTCTAATCGCATTGCCAACATCCGGCACCCCATGTCAACAAACACTTCTATCATCTGTGCAGCAGAACTCCTGCTCCGCACTTCATGCAGGAAGCAACGTCCGCCGAATGTTCCCCAAATCATGGGAGCCTGAAAGGTAAGCAAATCACTGATACAGACAGAACGGGGGCCTGACTATCAAGGAAGGGCTGGAGACTACTTGTTATAGCTACAGCATCGGGCTGACTATGACAAAGCCCCGGCGCTGGAGGAGAACATCCACATCAGCATCATCCTGGGCTGCAGGATTTTTTTTTGGGAACCTTTACCTTGGCAGATTCCCCGAAAATTTGACCTATTAGCAGCCGGTCCTCGAGAACCTTTTGCACCTCTGTGGCAGCCTGGCGGCAGATGATTCGCTACACGGTCGCGTTTGCCTCATTCCCAGAATGAGTAAATACTTATAGGCCCTTAACCTTAAAGCCCCTAAACCCTAAGCCCTCAACAGCCACGTCAAGGGCAAGCACGGCGTACTTTCTTGGGTACGTACATGAGCAACCTACGGTGGATACTAAACATCCTGCATGACGCTTAGTACCTAATACCCTTACAGGGTTTGGGATGTCAACAGTAGGGGTTTGAAAGAGGACGTGGATAGGCTTGTGGACAAGGGCTGATGTTTTAGCCGAATGACTCCTCACAAGTTCAGAGTTGCACGCTCACCCACCACGCACAAATCCTATGTCCTGATTTTGCATACTGCCCTCAACATGGTGCAGACCCAAGACAGGCCTTAAACAAAAAAGACTAATCTAGCCAGAGTAGAGCCCCTCCCTTCCGGGTTCAGGGTTTGAGTTTAAGGTTTATGATACTGAAGATCTTAGGCGGAGCCTCGTACTCCTCTCCGTCTTCCCGCAAAGCCTCCTCAATGCTGTCCTGGTCAGTTTGAGCAGCTTAGAAACAATGGATTGGAGTTGATGGGTCTAGGGTCAGAGTTTAGAGCTCTATACAGCTGTAAAGTCTTGTTTTCCTATGGCTGTATGAATTGCGAGGATGTTGGTCTGTGTCATCAACCACATCTTGTAATCCTAGTTACAACAGGCGTAGACCCCCTAGTAGTTCATAGAAGATG
Organism: Symbiodinium pilosum; assembly: GCA_905231905.1. Classification (NCBI taxonomy): domain Eukaryota; class Dinophyceae; order Suessiales; family Symbiodiniaceae; genus Symbiodinium; species Symbiodinium pilosum. The sequence goes on from CAJNIZ010001562.1 coordinate 15,122, forward strand.
CGGTGCACGAGCGCAAGGACTCGATCTGTCCTGCGCCAAGTGAGAGCAATCTCTGTGACAGTGAGAACTCCCAAAAATGAGCATTGGGAGACTCTGAGCTCTAAAGCCTGCACGCTGCGCACTCCTCCACCCAACCTCCGAAAACCTAGATTCCCTGCAGATACGTCCATAAAATGCCATCATCCCCGAAGAAGCTTCCATACAATGGCTACATCATCTCCTAGCGAATCGCGAACTCGGAAAGAATCGCGATATGATGTCGAGATCTCAGGACAGCTACACTGAGCTTCCATTCCTCGGCATCTGCACACTGGGCCATCTGCATCCGCATGTCCTTTAACTTACAGGTTGTTTTGAAGGAATAGGGAATGGACGAGAAAATGAAAACTCCTATAGACGGTTCCAGGTCAAGGGAATGGAAGAGGAAATGCACTCTACTATATTGTTGGGGATTATAGATGGGGAACTGTAAGCATCCCTTCTTCCATTCCCTACTTGAAATCCGGGAGAGAAGCTGGGAGAGCTTAAAACGTCAAGGTTAAAGGTAGGATGTACAAGCATTTCGGAGGGAAGGCAGGATTGTGTGGGGCTTTTACCTGGGATAGTGAAGGCCAGGCCTCAAACTTCAAAGGTGGAGGCTTCTGGACAAGGGGGCTGCTTAAAAGATCCTTTCTTAGGGGCATGGTTATTACAACCATTACAAGCCTACGCATACAAGGATGCTGTTGCGCATGGTAGTCAGATTCCTTGGCTCGCTTCATTAAGAGGACTTCTTGTGGGTAATACAGTTGGTAAGGGAAGTGGGCCTCTTGCTTGGAGGCATCTTACGTGCGCTTAGATCTTCCAAGGAGTTGGAAAGACAAGTCTCATCAAGATGGCCCTCGCACCTGCCCAATTTCAAATTCCATCTTGAGAAATCGAAGGCCTTTCATCAATAACTGCATCTGAGAAGGGACTCAACATTCAGAAAACCCCTCCAGCTTGGAGTTTGGAGTGCCCTTACTTAGCTGGCCCGGATAGAAAATGGAGGAGATATCATTCAGTCAAGGTTTGGGCTTACGCTTGCAGAATGAAGATTGCATCTAGGATCCAGGCCCTCGGAGCGCACGCGGGAATAAGTAAGTAGGTTAATACCTCTTCTAACCTATTCTTGTAATAACCCTAGCTATCCCCCTTACTTATTAACCTACTTACTTAGTCGCCCTGACCCTCCAAGCAGGATGTTTCACTTACCTAGCCCCTCCAACAACCGTCTTTTCGGGCCTAAGTACCACCATTATTGCGGGCCATATATCCCAAATTGAGGGTACTAGGAGGGTCTTGGCAGGGTTCTGCGCCAGATTATAGAGCCTTTGCACTTAAATGTGACTCTACTGCCAGAGTACCTGGCTTACCATCTTTCAAAAGTTTCACAAGACAGTCACTCAGAACACCCGGGTTCAAAGTCGCTGTCCAAGGGATGGCATCCGCAATTCTACCAGACCATTGGAAAACCGAGTTTCTATCACCGTGACGATAAATGTGAGGTTTGGGCTTCAGGAAACAGCTTTGAACGCCGCCAAACTACGTGCGGACTCCGAGAAACTTTGTGGAAAACTTCAGAGGCACAGGGCAAAAGGAACAGAAGAGCTCGAGAGGCCCTGAACCGTAAACCCCAACAGTGAGTGCCATGACCCGAGGCCTTCATGGTCTCGCTGATCTCGGGAATGCGGGCAATGGCGTTCATCTTCCGCATGATGTCCCTGGATGGACTAGGAGTTTACTAGAATGAGGGATACCCTTCAGGGGTCCCAGATACCAGATTCGGGGTCCCAATAGGGAATATGTAGGGGCCTTATAGGGGTTATATGACTACTTGGAGGGTCAGGGGGACTTTGTAATAATGGAAAGGAAAATGGAAACTACTGTATTATTCAGGGCTTAGGCTTTAGGATTAGGGTGACTTAGTAAGTAGGTTCATGGACCCTCAACCCACCTTGTAACCCTAGTTCTCCCCCTTATCAACCTACNNAGTCCCCCTGACCCACCAAGTATGTAGCTCATGGGTCTCAAGGCGTCATGGTCCGATGCTTAAGGACAAAATTTTGGAAGTGTAGGAATCTCCACATGTCCTCCAGCTCACATTAGCCGCAGAGCGAATTTTCCGGCAGCCCAAACCCTACATAAGTCAGACCTTGGCTCCATATGCCTCTTCAGGATTTCAGGAACCCACATGCTACGTCCTGTTCCTCCATGTGAGCCCACAGCATCTTGTCAGTTGCGTACATGAATTTCAGGTTACCGAAACGAATTTCCAGAAGCATAATTAAGAAGGTGATGCCAAAGAAGGGACTTGAGATCTTGAGAACTCCTTCACTTAAAGTATAACCTTACACTCTGGCTCCTTGTGCCAAGAACCCAAATCCGAAACAGCAGATGCTAAACCTTGACCCCAAACCCTTCACTGGGAAGCCAACTCATCAAGTATACCTTTCTGCAATCCCTAATTCCTCAGATAATCTCCCACAACATGAATGATACTCTTCGAAAAATCCCATGCCCGGAATGTTACGATCTCCACTTCTCTCCAGGATGAACCTCTTTCTCCCCGAATCCCTAAAGGTGACGGGAGCTAAGCCCCATCATCCCCGTCATCACCACATTTTACCCCCCCCCCCCCCCGGTGCACTTTGGGGATCTGGCGATGAGAGGCGGATAGAGGCGCTGGTGGAGATGGAGGCCATGTGCCTGAGCGTTCACGGTTCTTATGCGATGCCGTCGTGGGCTAAAGGCTAGTTCGTTTTTGGGGCTAGGGTTCTAGTTTGCGGCGTTTACATTTGCATTTGAGGCTCTGGGTCTTCGGATTTAGGGTCTGGGTGTCGGCGTGCCAGGCACAGCACAAAGAGCCGTTGGTGTTATTTCAGGATTCATAGGGCTCCTCGAAATGGGCCCTAAGAAATCCTGCAGCGGACGCCCATCGTCTCCTCGGCCGGTCCCCATAGTCTGGATAATGTAATTCTTGTGTTTCTCTAGAATCACAACGCTGTCCCCATGTTGCAAAACAGCATGTAGGAAAGATATTGATATGACTGTAGACAGAATAAGTACACGATTTGAAAGCATGCTTCCAAGTCAGCCCTAGAAAGGCGCCCTCCAATTTCGCAGGCAATACCTGATCTCACAAGGCTTCAGCTTACCGACCTTGAAAGGACCTTGTTATGATTCCAAGACTTTAGTGTTGGGTTGGGTTGCATTGGGGTGGGGTGGTGTGGGGTGGGTGGGGGGTGTGCGGAACCACAAAATTCCAGGGCATTCCTTGGCCCAGAGTTCCGACAGCCACTACCTATCCTCGGTGATGGTCGCTATGATTACTCTGAGCGAGACACGAGGAGCCTATGAACAGATTGGCTCTGCTTGCTAAGGGCTAGGGCCTACAGGCCCTGAACCTAAACCTCAACTAGGCTACACCCTGGGCCCTCAGCAAAAAACAAATCCTTGAACCACACACTCTGAATCTACAAAACTGGAAGCCTGAAGTCCTAGAACTCTGGAAGGCAAAGACTTGAAACCCTAAAAAAAGAACACTTTGCATCCTCAGCATCCCTGCACTATAGAGTCCCAAGGTACCCTGTCATCCTGCAAACAAACATTGTTCGACTCAGCTTCAGAGAACGAGTTTTTTTGGTTCGCAGGTGTCCACCCTAACGTTTGTTCTACACTGCGGGCGGGGCCTTCAAGGGGCATCCTGGGGTTGGGCTTCGAGGGACACTCCAGGACAACTCTGGGGGCCATGGATTACTAGCATGCAGCCCTTTCCTGACCGTTTCAATCCTTAAAAAGGCCTTTTTAACCTGAACCCCAAATCCCCTTCACCGTATTTCGTTGATGCCCCAAACCCTCAGCCCCAAGACCCCATATCCCAAAACCCCAAGTCCAAAGACTCCAAAAGGCTGCAACAATATGAGAACCCCAAATTCCAACAAACCCTAAATCCCAGAATCCCTACAACCACCCGTCCGCAAACAAGCCAGAAGGAATCGCATACCTATCCCTACCAGCAGAACCCTAAAACCTTAAAACACAAACAAACTCCTAAAGATGCATTTTTCTTGCTGCTGCCCGAAGGCGTGGTAAGCTGCAGCTTCACTGCCTCCATGGAAGCCTTCGTGAGGATAGGATGGAAAAGGCTTAGGGTAGGGAGCTTAGGGCTTGTGGTTAAGGGTTTAGGGTGTGGAGTTTAGGACCTATATAGGGTTTGGGGTATGGGGTTTAGGCCGAAGGACTCACAGTTTAGGGTTTGGGGCTTGGGGTTTAGAGCGAGTGTAGGGCTGAGGGCTTGCAGCTTACGGCTTAAAGCTTGCGTCATAGGGCCCAGCATTTGGGGCTTTGGGTTGAGGACTTGGGCTTCTGTCAAGGGGCTTGGGGAAGCGATCTCTAACAAAGGAAGCAATTCAAGACCTCCTGTCTCGGGAATGATTTCGGGTCATGAAAACCTACCTATAACCCCATTACCTGCAGCCGAATAATACGTAAAACTGTAAAACCCATGAAACTGTAGATAATTATTTGGGATTACAATAGCATACCAGGAAGTAAGATCAACGGCTTCTCGACGGGCGAGGCGCCTGGGTTTCATGGCTGCAGGGCTGAAGCATAAGAAGGAGAAGAGAACAGTAACATGAATATCAGAATAACAAAAAGTCGTACAACAATACTGAAACAAGCGCAGTAGTAATGGTAATATAACATTGGCTTGGCCAAGTAGTTATGGGAAGGGAGACCACTACATTTCGTAACCCTAAACTTGGCCCTAAACTCTATTTTGACACTACCAGCCCTGCAGGCAGTCCCTGCGGCCTTTTCACCTCCACAAGAAAGACACCACCCATCCCGTACATCGTTCGAAAAGTTAGTGCAGGCAGGGGCTCAAGTGCAGCAGGCTTTTGCCGCGGCTCTTTCCCCCAAAAGGTTCAAAATCTAATGCCCTCAACAAGAGGGTGGAGAGCGCCAGGAATTCTCAGAGGCCTCCACGGTTAGCAAGGGACCTTCAATTAGGGCCCAGGGTTTGGGCCCCCGGAAGATTTTCCAACCAGATGGCTTCATGTTGAAAGATTCCGAAGTTTGTGCTGCTAAATTAGGAACCTCTCGAAGCATTGACTCCCACACTCCTAGCCCCAGCTCAAATTACTGGGTTGCTGTGAATGAACTTCCGTTGAGTTACTATAATAAGGAACCCTGTCGTTTACTGTATACCCAGATATGTAGCTTGAAATATGCAACCCACATACTGACCCCTTCTTCCCGAATCCTAGTCCTTCAAGCCTCAATCAATACGCAGGCACAGGGCAAAACAAGGTTTGGTAACCTGTGCCCTACACTCCCAAATTTCTTGGGCCTACTGAAGTCCAACCCAAAATCCAAGGCCTCCTTACCCACTTGGAGGGTCAGGGGGACTATCTCCCTTATTAATTGACCTATAATTACTAAGTCCACCTGACCTTCCAAGCAGAAGTTCAACGAAATGTTGCCGCCTTGGTCTTCTCTAATCTTTGCACTGCTTTCCGCGTCTTTACCACAGACCTGAGGCCGCGATTGGGGGGGAGAATTTGTGGAGTTTGGTCTTAAAATTTGCTCACACCCTCGATTCTTGCAAAGCCTGCTTAAACCCTAACACATAGTCCGCCAAACCGTCTGTCGCATACGTCGAAAACCCGCATCCTACGGCCCTAAGCCTTGCAAACTCCGAACATGAAACTCCAAAGGAGCCCTGCCGGCGCGCCGAATCATCGCTAAAGAGCACAGATCACAGGTGTTGCCCACCCAAAGGGATTCTCCCAAGAAGATTCGGGGTTTACGGTCGAGGAAACATTTTGTACAGAGGTTTTCGTGTGGGGCTGAGGGCTGGGGTTTAAGTGGACCGGCACTGAGCGTGCAAGCCCGCAATTTCCTGTCAAAATTTCAGTTTCCGTGGTACCAGGCCCAAATTAACACCGCACGCACTCCGCATAATCGATAGTAAAATGCAGACAAAAACACATCATAATCTCCACATGATCCCAACCTCTGAAAAAGCTTGTCCATTCTTTCCCTCTTAACAGAATCACAAAAATCACTGTGTGATGTGCATGTTTTAGTGGCTATCCTACACTAGCCTCAAGCCCATTTTGATAATGGTCGTTGAGCTAAATCTCTGTTCCCAACATGGCCGTTATTCAACAGGGTTTCCCCTATATTTGTCCTTCTAGACCTACGCCTAAAACCCTATAGTAGGGGTCTGACCTGGCAAGAAGTTGTACAGCTTCCACGTTCCTTTTCTCCGCCTGGGTCTGCAGAAGGGTGTTGGGCTCTTGCGCCAGTGGTATGTCTTTGGGCATCGAGCATGGGGTTTACGGGCTTGGGTTGAGGGGTTTGTATGTGAATGAGCAATGGATTTAGTGGTGCCGACTTTCTGGTGCTGAGCTTCTTCTGCCAGGCCGCATGCGAATATGTCCAACAATTCTGCACGCATGCAAAAACATGCGCGTTGATGTGGATGGAGGTTCTTGGATACCAAATAAAGGCATGCTGTCGCAGCTAACTAGGGTCCTCGCTTCATCCGAAAGCCCTGAGACTTGACCCCCCAGGCCCTAAACCCGTGAAGCAATAACATCCAAAACTTGCCCCCCGAACCCTGCACTCTGTACGCGATACATGTGTTGGGAGTCCCTATGATGAAGATTCTGATATATTGGGGGCCTTCTACTTTTGGAAGCCCCAATGTAGCGATTGATCTCAAACTGTTGTCATGGCACTTGCTCGCGGATCTTCTCTTGCAGCTTCGCCTGCTGCAGTGTGCAAACCGCTTAGATTTGGGATTGGTCGGGCCTGGGTCTTCAAGCAATGGATTTCAGGAGTAGAGTTTCTGAGTTTATGATTGAAGGTTTAAAGGACTAGGGAGTGAAGCTCAGGAATGAGAGGTTAGAGCTTGGTGTCTCAATTCGGGCTGTCAGACATTCCGGCGTTTGCATCAAACACCTTCAATCCTGCCAGCTTATATTGTTTCAGGGACTCGTGATCAAGAACTGCCATTCGCAAGGGATGGGGTTTGCTTGTAGCATATAACTAGGCTTGAAGCCCGAAACCCTGAAAGACTCCAAGGTTTTTCGCGCCCATTCCGGTTTGAAGTTGTGGGTTTACGGGTCACAGTTTACAGTTCAGGGCTGTCCAAGTCTTTAAGACCACCTGCCGCTGGCCTGCAGGATACGACACCGGATTTGGCAACCACGCAGTATATACTGAGATCTTCCATCTGGAGAACCGAAAAACTGAACAACCCAATACCAAGTGCCAGCAATGAAGGCCTTTTTCGCTGTACTAATTCCTGCCTCAAGGCTCTCAGGATCGTTCCCAAACTATTAACAGACGACACTCGAGGAAAACACTGAGAGCTACTCGCTGTAGCATAGTAACATGCAAAGTCAACAATAACCTCCTTGCAAAACCCCTTTACCGTTTACCTTTCTCACGTGACCCTAAGGCACATCGCGGACGGCTGACACAGCTTTCTGCCGTTCGTGAATGTTGGGAAGCCAGTCAAAGAACCCGGACTTTGGAGGCTGCGAGGGATCCCTGACACAATTCTTCTCAACCTGGACCCACCAGAACCCAGGTTTCCAGCAGAACCATGTGACCTGCGAAAAACCTTCTGGTAGAAGCATACGCCAAGACCCAAATTCTAAATAAGACTGCAAATCGAAGACCCTCCAACCCCAGACCCATGTTCTAAACCCTAAACCCTAATACTTTTGGTCACGGGCCCCCCTACTACCCGACCCAACCCTAATACCCTGAGGTGTCAAAACCCTAAACCCTGAACCCTAATCCCCAAACCCTAAACCCTAAATAGTAGCTTCCATTTCTTTTCAATGATCCCTATATAATCTCATATAACCCCTATACCTTTAGAGTCCCCCTAGACCTGAACCCCTACCAAAACCGTGCAAGGTAGGCGATCCTCATCCTTCTGGATCTTCGCAATCTCCTTGTCCAAGTGCTTGGCCTTGCAAGCTGATAGTACCCTTAATTGGGGAGATATGGCCCCTAAGGGTTTAGGGTTTAGTCTGTGGGGTTTAGGGTTTAGTGTTGGGTTTAAGGCGTCTGCCTGCGCAGAGCTGAATATACATGCGCCGATGGCACCATCCTTTCAGGGATATGAAGGTGGCTGCACATCTTGCGCCCGCGAATCTCCGAGACATCCATCGTCCAAGAAACCATCGAAACTGGGCATTCCCCGCCCTCTGTGAGACATCACAGGCTACCACCCAAAGTATTTCCTGTTCGGGTTTAGGGTTATCCCTTCAGTGCCCACCTCAAGATCACGCATTAGGAGGACTTCGCAGGTGGGGCCTCCAGAAGCCTCCAAGGGCCTCCAGGCACCATCCACGAACGTGCGTGCTCTACAAAAGCAATATTGGGTGGATTGCCAGGCCCCTCCAACCTAGCCCAAGCAGGACTCCGCCAGCACATTGCCGTGAGGTCGAAAATGTGGGGGATCCTGGCCTTGGCTTCAGGTTAGTCCCAATATAGATTAGGCCCAGCAAGGGTAGCCGGAGGCAGAGCTGTAAATTCCGATGTACGGGAGGAGCCCTACACAATTCTCCACAGGCTCCTCCCATTATCTTGCCCAATGCGGTTAATAAAAGGCTGACTTCTTCAATGTCTGACCACCCGAGTAATTGGTGGGAAAACCTAGGCAGGCCGGGTGGGAATTTAGGGTTAAGGTTACTGTTTGAGGATTAGGGTGTAGGGCTTACTAAGGCCCTAACATGGTGTAGGTGGAGGGTCTAGTGATTGGTTTAAAGGTGGGGCGCAGTGCTCCACCCCATGGTCCTGCACAACACGAAAACCATATGATATACTACACCAAAGGAACTAATTAGGATGGAAGTGATTCTACCGAACCTTAGACCCTAAACCCGTCGGGTTCAGTCCTAGAAGTTGTGTTGCAGATTTTCTCCGTGCGCGGTGACAAGAATCAGGGATACCCCAAGGAAGGAACTACGATACGGGTATTTTGGGTTCGGGGAGGTCTTTGTAATTCGAAAAAACCCTGCAGATCGCGCACATCAGGGTGTGGCGGTATGTATAAAGCCTGTGGTGACTAAGAAGATGATGCCACCTGGTGTGTATTTTTGGGACGTCGGGATATATAGGGATAATCTGGTAATATACACTGAACCCTGAACCCTGAACCCTATATGGGGGTAAATAGGATTAAGAGGTTTCGGTCTCCTGGCACAACCACCAAAGTTGCTTTATCACCACTCCTAGGCAGCAGAGGGTGACAATGAACAATTGACCTGGACATAAAAGTACATGGCTTTGGGGGCTTAGGGTTCAGGGAGCTGGCATTGAGTCTTTCTCCAACTCTCTGGCGCCTCGGACGTTCCCCCTCACATGAGTAGTGTTTTTTTGGGTGGTTGAACCTAGTAAGAGAATATTCCTTAGATAAAGTACTATACCCCAAAAGGAGGATATGATCTTACTCTATATTGGGTACCATAGTATCCCCAAATACAATACTACTCATGTGCAAACGTAAACCCTAAAAGCTAAACAGCAGCCCGGCAGACGAAGCCTCTCTTCCCAGCTCCCATTGCCACTCCTGTAGATGGGTTCACTACTTTTGGCACGGTGTTTGGCCTTTAGGGGTTAAGAGTTTAGGGTTTTAGGGTTTAGGGGTTTTGGGTTTGGTGGTTGCGGCGGTACGCGGTTTACGAGTTTTGGGGTTCAGGGTTTAGGGCTCGGCTCGGGGGGATTGGGGGCTAAGAGCGTAGCATTTGGGTTAGGAAAGTGCGATGGGCTCGTAGAGGTTTGTTTCGCTTGGCCACGATGTACCATCCGCTTTAGAAGAATTAGGAGTTCTCAGATTGATGGGCTACAAGGTTTACAGGGCAGACATGACAGCAACAAAGCTACAAAGCATCGCCGCTTTCAGATCTAAACAATCTCGCACCTGGAACTGTCTGGCGCCCTGTGGATTGAGGTTTGTTTTGTCACGTACTTTCCAGTCTGCAAAAGGCTGGCAACAGGAAGGGTAACAACAGCAAGTATGGTGCATCGGAATATTGGCTAGCATGGCCAGCAATAACAATAATCGGGTTCGATAGTGCTCATCGTCAGCCACAGCACCTCTTTCTGCATGTCCTGCAACATTCATGTAGACCTTTTTGGTCGGCACTGTACCGGTAGCATGGGACAGGCTATAAGAATTGGAGCAAGCCCGAGGGCAGGTTGAAGCCGAGAAGGGTTTGGAAAGTGGCAGTCCAAGACTACAGTCCGAATATCAGCTTCAACACCCTGCCCCGCACCCTAACCTCAGCTTCGAAGCAAAGCATCGCAAACTGGCGGCTAACCTCTCTTAACCTAAAGTCCGCTCCAAGGGCTTTAGCAGCTGGCACAAAAGCTGATCGTAAAGTAAATCCGAAAAGTAGGGATCACCCCAATGGATTCTTTTCAGTGAAGTCCGGCTATGAGTGCTTGCTGCACCATGCTTTTAGTAGCCTGCAACTGGAAATTGCGGTCCCAAGCGCCCTACAGCTCACTGCTAAACCAACCCCAAACCTCAACGCACCAACTGCTGAAAACCTAGTCCCCCAGCATCCTTCGCTTTGAGCTTCATTTCGAAGACTGAGTTCTTCTGCCCCATGACCTTGTGGTGCTGAGGAGCTCAGGGAAGTTGCGAGCTAAAGATGAGCAGGAGTGGCTCAGGCCTTGGGATTTGGTCGGGAGACTGAAAGCTTAACCACCAGCTACAGTAGTAGCCTAGCTGTAGTAGAAGTCGTCACAATCCTCGCCGTCATGGCAGGTGTGATAGTGGCAGCGGCAGTTGTATGTAGCGGTGATGGCGTTTGCAGCGGAGGTGGCGGCGCTGGCGGCAGTGGCGGCGGTAGTGGGAGCAGAAGGCACCACTGCTCCCACTAGGGGTTCAGCAGGTGCTATGCACGTACACCTTAGGTGCTTCCCAGCCTGTTTACAATTACAAGCCTTGCTGAAAAATGCTCAAGGAGGTAGCCCCTAGCACTGAACACTCCCAGCCCTGAGATCCGTGAGCTGCAAGATGCTTAGTTCTACAGACCGACCTCCAAACTCAAGAGCATACTAGGGTTTAGGTTTTAGGGTATTTGGGTTTTAGGGGTTAGGGTTTAGGGTCCAAGGTTTAAGGCTTCAGGGTTTGGGGTTTAGGGCTAGGGTTTAGGTGTTGATGCCGGATGTAAAAAAAAAAAGCAGCTGGGAATACAAGAATGCAGCAATCTCAATGGCCTGAATAGATACCAACGTAGGCTATCACAATCCGCTCCCACTAATAGTACAGTTTTACGCGCCCAAACATTAACTAATAAACTCAGGGGCGTAACAATCCGGAAGAGCACTTTTGAAGGGCAAGACTACTTTCAAAGGAGCCACCGAATAATGCGTTGGCGGGTTCTGGAATTATCAAGTAACTACTCGATTGATTAATTGATTAAATAGTCTCATATAATTACATATTCAATTGTGTATTAATGTGATCTACTAACTGGTTTACTTCGTTTACTTAATCATGTATTGTTTTCCACGAAGTGAAAAGGACTCTAAGGGCAGTGCAATCAAATTCCTGCAATAAATAGCCCTGATGGAAATTTTCCGTGCCCTGGATTATTTAATGATACGGGGCGGGGGGACGTTGCTTAATATTACAAGAAGGCATTACTCGGTTGTTTCCAACTTCTTTCCCCATGTAAACCAAATCTTTACACAGCACAGAACCCAAGGATGGACAGACAGACCGCACTGCCAGCAAGGAGAACGCATCCTAAGAAATGAACCTGAATCCTCAAACCCTCTGCACCCTTTCTGATCTCCATGGAACCCTATATGCCCTCCCGAAATTCCACTACAATCCCGGTGGTGGGGGCTTACGCTTATGCAATGGAAGCTGTTCTCACGCTGTAGGCCCCCAAACCCTGTATTCAGAAAGACAATGTCTTGGACAGGAACCCATATCCCCACGATTCTCGTGAACCCGTCAGGATCCCAACCACAAGCCCAATGGAGACTCCTCAGCTCTTAGCGAGCTATCAGACGAGCGGGCGAAGCCCAGCTGCTTCTCAAACTTCCTACGAACTACCCAATCTCCACTGATGGAGACCTCAGCTGGAGATCCCAAGCTGCCTGCTTCTAAAGTTCTAGACTCCAAGCTCAGAACTCTACGTCGCAAACTGGCTTTTTGCCATGTCTTCAAAGTAGTCTTGGCTTGATCATGAAATCTCTGTTTGTGGTATGCCACTGAGCCAACCAAAGCAGCAGGACGAAGGCAAAGAAGGCTAAATGAAGGGTTGCAGCATTGCGGGTCAGCATGCTTCAGGCTTGCAGGGTCTAGTGGATTAGGATACTTTCGGATGTTGGCAGGGTTGGATTTACGTGCTTTCAGAATTGTACAGCGTTACAGTTTGGGTTCCAGCTCGGTGCTTGCACTAGCCACATGCGTTCCAACCTGCAGAGCCAAAGACAGAATCCAACATTCATCAAACCAGCCAGTGAACAAGCCGCGGCGTTATGTCTATGCAGTCCACTGACATGGGGTGGTTCTTAAAATGATTGTTGTGGGTCCCATTGATAAAGGGCCTTAGAATTTTGCGGGTAGTGAGGCTGACCAGGGTGTTGAGAAGTATTCTCCCTTCAGGCTCTTTACCGGACGCCTGATGCCTCACAGGTCATTGATGCTTCAAAACTGAAATACCCTCAAAGCTGAGAGCTTTTGAGTCTCTGAGCTGGAACCACCCATCTAGCACCCTAGGCCGGAATCCGCAAGGGATTCGACAAAGAGAAAGCCCAGGACTCTCTGCACGGAAGAGTCGTCAGCCCGTACAACACTCCAAGAACCTAGAGTGGCAGCGGCATCTGAGATCCCAAGTAAGGAGGGTGGCCTAAATGATTATGGAAGGGCGTTGGCAGTTCAGTCTACTGAAGAGTACGCGCAGCCCTCCAGTAAGAGTACCTTCTGCATGCTGGGTGTAAAAAGCCGAACAAAAAGCCCTGCTGCAGTTTTGCTTCGGATCCTGGTCCCCACATCGTGGGCCAATATGTTTCTTCCCGGATGGGAGGTCTCTTTCTGGTGATGGAATCCCGCAACCCTCCTTTGGGTAGGTTCCTGCCTTCCTGAAGATGATATCCTCAATATTGGGGTATTCTTTCTTGAAAAATCCGGTATAAGGTAATATCATGGTCAAAACTGTGTGTGTGTGTCCCTCATATTTGAAGAGGACTTGGGGTGCTGGACTCCAGAGTGTCAGGAGCCTAAATAACAAAGGGTTGCGGGTTTCCTTCAGACAGCACCATATGGACATGCATGGCCGTAAACAGGCTCCAGGCAACAGTAGCATCTGAACTGTATGCCAGATGCTGGTACGTTAACAGGAGATCAAGAGCCTACCTAACTAGTTTAGAGGTCCTCCTTGTCCTCCTTGGA
>CAJNIZ010001564.1:1399-28578 GCA_905231905.1 Symbiodinium pilosum
AGTTTAGACAGTAGCTCACATGGTTCGGCTGGGTAGGAGGAACCGTACAGAGGTTGTGGGTCTGCATGACGATGCTTAGAAGATCTTAGAGAAGGCGCGGGTACTCAGTTGGAGAAACGATGACCTACGTTGAGATTGAGGCTCAAGTAGCGGTTGAAGTGAGGGTTTTCAAGGTCGAGTATGTAAACCCTGAACCTTGAACCCTAAACCACTGAACATTAAACCCTAAAACCCTTCGGACTACAATGGTTTGGCTGCTGGCTTGCCTGTCAAACAGGGCTCTCGCCCTTGCGTGCTCCATGCTTTTGGTTTGTTGCCTTGCGGCAAGGGCTAGGTGAGGATTCTTGGTAGTTTCCATAAATAGGGGGNNCCAAAGTACGATCATCCTTAGTGTAGGGGGAAGGTAGCCCGAACTTTGGACCCCCCCCCCCTCCCGGTTCTAGCTAGCTCAATCTAATAGATGGATGTCCTGTACTTGAAGGCAGGCATGTGCCACCAGATGGGCCTCTTTTGGTAGCCCCTGCATGTGATGTGGCAGATGTCCATAGGTCTCTACTATCATACTAGAATACAATGATTTCCATGGCATCAAGTACTTGGGGTCATGCAGGACTTTTACTACCAACGATGTGTGCCAAATTTGGCAACTGTTCAATAGGATCATGCATATTGCCATTATACTGGGGTAGATGTTTGATGCCAGACAAGCTAATAAAACCAAGCAGACTTTCTGAAGCTTCTCTACGTCCTCCAGGCCCATGTTCGCTCGGAATTTTTACCAAGGCGATGTTTTAGGAGATTGATCAAACGAACAAGTCTTTTGTGGGTTCAGATCCCACGCAAGGGACGGCAAGGGTTCCAAAGGCAACGGTTCGGTCTCCGCGACTGCTACTAAACCCTAAGCCTGTGACCCCTACTTGAGTGCAAGTAAGTGTTAGTGACAACCCTAGAGCCCTACACCGTTGTAACCCTAAACCCTAAAACCTTAACCCTAAACCCTAAACCTTAAAACCTTAACCCTAAACCCTAAACCCTAAAACCTATAGTTGTTGCAACGTTTCATACGCTGCTCGCTCGACCCCGGCGAAGTCCACTGACCAGAAGAGCCGGACCGACGCCCCAGAACGGCCGGGCCAGCTCCCAGCTAACCAAGACCTACTATAATCGAATTTAGGGTTTAGGGTTTAGGATTTAGGGTTTAGGGTTTTAGGGTTTAGGGTTTTAGGGTTTAGGGTTTTAGGGTTTAGGGTTTATAGCCCAGACCTACTAGTGTTTTTTTGGTGGTTGAATATATTGGGATAATGGAAAAGAAAATGGAAACAACTATATTATGATAGGGTATATATTGGGGTTATTGGGGTTATACTATAATCGGAAAAGCTGAAAAAAGCTTTAGCCCAAAAACCGAAACCACCTAAAGGGGGAGTGTTGGCAGTGCCTACGGCCGTCGCCCCTCCTGGGTTACCCCAGGTTTGTGTCATTAGCGCATACCTATGTGCTGCAAGTTCAAATAGAAATGTGTCAAGAAAATATGTCAACCTCCATCTAGTTGTCTGCGACGCCAGTTGCTTGCGACAACATACACTACATATTGTTCGAACCTGAAGCTGTGGCAACCACATTTAACAACATCTTTGTCCGCATCCATGCACTGACCGTACTAAACGTCCATGTTCTACCTTGACATTTCTTGGAGCATCCAGGCTCGCCCAGATACTCTCAACATTGTGGGGGTACCTCAAATGGACAAACAGACTTCACCAGATTTTTTGAATAGTGTAGGCCCTTACAATAACAGCACCCATGTTCGATGGCAGCAGGTCCTCAGCGAGTCCATGTCCCATTTCTGGTTGCTAGTACCTATAGGGATTTATTTATTCCTTCATTTCATACTAACAACCAGTTAGCCTAGTAGCAGTCATGTTGGACCGCGTCCGGCTCACAAGTTATCCATGCCCAAAGCATGATAGCGTACACGTACTACTCGCAAGATAAGGACGAAGGAATGTTCTATTCCAGGGATCAAGGAACATGGATGTGAAGATCAACCACTCGAGTACTGATGTGAGGAGTGCACCTAATGCAAACATCCGGTGTTTGATGCACCCTGGTGATCCAGTTTCATGAGGCCTTGAGCCAGACCCAAGCCCAAACCTTTCACCCGTCTGATCTGGACAGGCCCAAGTGGTGCAAGGGCCGCCAGGCAAGGCTCAATCTAAAAAAACAAGAAGCTTCGAGCCAGACCCAGCCCAAACCTTGCACCCGCCTGGTTTAGACAGGTGCAAAAAACAAATAAGACGACGGGAGCCCGATCAGAGTTCGAGAGCACTCTAAGCCCGCAGAGGTGCAGGCGAGGGATCATACAGCTCGGCTGGGCGCTTTCTGCCCCAGCGCTCCCCTCCATGAGACACTTAAAAACCCAAAGCCCTAAAATGTAAAACTCAAGTTGCCTTTCGAGTGCCGTCGTTTCACTTCCGGCCACACAGAGCCGATCCTTCTCGCAGACGCTTTCGTTTGGGGCACCGAGCTTCCAAGGTGAGAGTGGTTTAGGGTTTAGGGTTGGGTCCTTGCATAGGGGTATGGAAGGCTTATTTAAGGATGTATACGGTTAAGAGTTCCGAAAGTTATACGGATTTTTACCTGATAATGGAGAATCAAATGAAAAACTCGGGAAGGTGAAATGGAACTTGGGACTGTATCGTGTTTCATAAGGTTCACGCTTTACCTATTTTGGGGTTCCCTGTAGACGCTATAACAAGGATTATAGTATCTGGGGGTCTATCTTGGGGCACGTTGTTATGGAAACCCCACATTGAGTTCAAGGCTCAGAGTTCAGGATTGAAGGCTTCTTTTTTCCGGTTCAGTGTTTTGTTGAAGTTAGAGCCCCTTGACATTCCTATATAAAGAATACTAAGCATACAGATTTGGGGACATTCCCTTGCAAAGACACTTGTGCGCTCGATCATACTTCAGGGGTGCAAATGGGCAACCACCACCACTGCCAACAACAACATCATCACCAACAACAGCAACAGTAGCATCAACAGCAGCAGCAGCAGCAGCAGCAGCAGCAGCAGCAGCAGCAGCAGCAACAGAAACAACATCATCATCTTCATCATCATCAATAGCAGCACCACCACAACAACAGCAGCAGCAGCAACAGCAACTGCAACAGCAACAACATCAAAACCTGTTTGAAGATCCGTTGTAATTGAAACTTAGGGCTGCGCAAGAACTCGTTTGCGTCTGTCTCATAGTTTTACTTGGTCTATACATAGTGTATACCCTTTCACCCAATACCCAGTACCTAGACTCTCCAAAGCAAGCTTTGGGCCCTGACCGCCCAAAACCCCCAGAGTCACCCGCAAACTAAAACGAGACACGAACCTAGACCGTAAACAGCGGCTTGCAACCCGCACCTTTACTTGACGCTCAACAATGCTAAGCCCCAGACTCTTAACCTTCAACAACCCTGAACCCAGAACCTGAACCCCGTAAAAACCAATGTTTCCAAATCGCTTCGCCTGACTTCTTCTTTGCGGGGAACAAGGAACAAGGGGTCCCTCAAAATCTGTGGGTGCATTTTCGGGATCCCGAAGATGAAATGTATAGATTTATTCTTGGGGAGCTTAGTTTGGAGAAGCAGCCATGAGCGACATCCTAAAAATGGAGTGAAAGTTTAAGGTTAACAGCCCTGAACCCTCAAACCCTAAGCCGCTGAGGCAGGGGATGGTTCTTGCGGGATATTTTGCGGCTTTCAGAGGGGAATAATGTATTCCGTGTAGGTTTGGCATACGTATACAAAGCGAAAACAATCCTTATTCGGGCTTGTATGCTAGATCCTGGCATGGTGCAAAATTGCCAAGGCATGGGTCAGTCTGAAGTGCTGCATGCTTCAGGGGTAGGTTTGAAGCATTTCTAAATTTTTGTTACCCTTAATACCTATAATCCTTATAGAGCAATAAAACATCAACTTCTATAGGGCCCCAAACCTACCCTAGGTTTGGGTTCGCTGTATGTTCTTTTGGGTACCACAAGATGGCCATTTGGGAGCAGCCCGTCTGAAGCCCTACACAGGGGTTCCTTACACAAGAGTTCCGATCATAAAGGCTCAACTATTTTTGGGGGGTATATGAAGGGATGTTCATTGTGCGGTGGAGGGGAGTGAGCCATTACTTGGTGTGCCTTGTGTGCAGCGAAACAAGCACTTCTGCCCGTCTGCAACACCCTGTTGATGAGATCATGTGGGCCAAAGGCCCATGTCTCACGGTTATCCCCGTCAACCTGACTACTTCAACCTTCAAGACCAAACCCAAGATAACCTAAACCCTGAACCCCAAACCCTAGACCCTTGTCACTAGCATTTGTGTCTGGGGCGCACTCGCCTATTTCGCAAAGTCAGCACAAGACCGTGAGCAAACCAGACCCGACTGCCGCAAGAAGGCGCGTTTGAAAATCAAGGTGGGGGTTCTATGCTGCATATGAGCTTTCGTCTAAACTCCTTAAAGGGGGTTATATAGGGATTATATAGGTTATATAGGGGACTACTATAAGGGTTATTAAGGGGGATACTAGGAGTTTAGACTATAGCTCACATATAAGCCTACTGTGGGCACTTAGGCCTTTGGGTGGAAATAGGTTTAGGGTTTAGAGTTTAGGGATCTAGGATTTAGGGTTTAGGGTTGAGGGTTAAGGGTACGCGTAGGGTATTTAGTAGGCATATAAGGATCCCAGGGCTAAAGGCTCCTACTAGAGGCCCATGGCTTTCACCTTAACGGCCCCTGTGCCCTCGAGGTGCTAGGGTTTAGGGTTTAGGCATCGAGATGCCAACAATGCTGCATGCCCTTAGGTACCGTATACCTAAGGGGTTGTGGCGCTGTGGTATAGTAAGGTCATGCAGGATTTTGGTATAAACAGTAGGGCCGTGTTCGGAGGGGATTGCCCTAGGCCTATTCTGAGAAACTTCCTTGTCCAGGTCATGTACCATACTGCAGTTGCTTTGCTGTTTATGTTCCGCTTTCCTTCTTTTGGTATATTTGTGGGGACCCAACGTCCTGATCTCGAGTCAAGACAAGCCCATCAGTCGCAGTTTGGGCGCGGCTAGTACTGAACATCGTGCAGTATCCTAAATACCACAGAACCCAGAACATGATTATGCTAGAAATAAAAGTAGCAGTAATAGTAATGTTAATAATAGTAATAACAGTAATAATAGTAATAATCGTAGTAATAAGAATAACAGTATTCAGGCCATTCAATTTTTTTTACGCATCCACAGAGGGACTTCTGTTTGCATTATTGCATGTCTTTACGCCTCACCAGCTTCGTTCAACATTGGATTTCAACCAACCTTCCCCTGAAAGCATGATTCAGCCCTACATAGTCGGCGTCTTAAACCGTCAGCGGTTTAGGGTTTGGGGTTTGGGTTTAGGGTGTAGGGCTCTTCTGTTCTGCTCCAGATTGTGCAGTTCGCGACCTTCAAAGCCCCGCATCCCAGCATGGCTACCTTGAGTTACCAGAGGTATTCTTTACAAGGAAAGAACTACTGTACTTCCCCAGGACGTCTTGAAATCATTGTTAAAGTAGGTTTTGCTTCTTTTAACGGCCAGTAAACTTAGACCCTAAATCCTAAATAGCAGCTTCCATTTTCTGATTTCTTCTTTTCCATTCCTAGCATAGCACACCATCAACAGCTAAGCAATCTAGTATCAGGTAGGCCCGGGAGGTGCATACCTTCGAGATGCACCCTACATACTCGCCTCCCCCCAGCATTTTAGCCCACCCTCCCCTAACTTTAAATCTTGCGCGTAGATTATAGGATACCATAGTGGTATTGTGGGTTTAGGGCTTTTCGGATTTAGGGTTCAGGATTTTGGGAGTTTACGGCTTGAGGGTCTCAGGGCTCAGGTTTTAGGAAATGGGCATCTCTGACAAAATGGGTGCTCACAGAAGGGGATATATAAAGTTCCTATCAAGAATTACGTAGCCGTTACCATACCCTCCAAAGGGGTTACAGGGATGTGAGGGGTTTTGGGTCAGGGGTCAGGGGACCTAGTGACTACGTAGAGCTGGGCCTACTGCCCTACCTAAAACCCACCTAACTGGACTTCTGTATGCCACCCCAGTGACAAGTAAAAGTATACGTCCAGGTATAAGGCTGAAGTAAAAGCCCTAAACCCCTAAACCCTAAACTCTGAACCCTAAACACTAAACCCAGACCCTGAACGTGGGCCCTGAAGCCCTGAAGCCTGAAACCGGTTTACCCCGCAACGCCACACCCTCAGCCTAAAGCCTTGAACCTCTAAACCGTAAACCTTCAACTCTAAACCCTAGATCCCCAACCTGCGCCCTACACCTCAATCCCTACCCCCAAAACCCTAAACCCGAACCTAACACTAATCCTTTCCCCCGAATAACGAATGCTCCGCCCCCAAGAATATTTTGGAGGCTTCTTTCTCAGGGTTGGTGGTGTGCTATTAGTGGAGGAGAAAGTTTCCTGACCACAGGAACTTCAACTTCTTGGCGGCAGTGGAGCCGCCATTGGGTTGGGTGTTCCTGCGACGTCGTTGCAGGCATCTCAACACAGAGTGGGAGGTTAGGGATGTGAAAGCACAAGTGAGTAGTATTATATTTGGGGATACTATCGTACCCAATATGGGGAAAGATTATATCCTGCTTTTGGGGTATAGTATTTTATATAAGGAATATTATCTTACTAGGTTCAACCACCAAAAAAAACACTACTCAAGTGGGTTTGAGGTGATTGTATGCAGGGGTTGAAGGTTTTAGGTTCAGGGGCATCAAGCAGGCACCTAGAGCTCAAAATCCTAAACTTCAATCCTGGGACCCTAAATTTGTTCCAGCCCTAGACCTCAAACTGTAAACCGCAACAAAGCCTAAACCCTAAACCCTACGCAAACCCTAAATCTTAAACCTTAAATCCTAGAGCCTCGGCCCAAAATCATATCCCTGGGAAGGCTCATGACTTAGCGGATTTGGAAAACATGGGGAATGCCACCCAGATCCCCCTGATGAATCTACAGAGTAGATGTCCTGAAGGGGCTTGAAGCCCTTAACCAACACCAGTACTGGCTACTTGTTTGGGGTTCTCCTCCCGCCCTACAACCTAAACCCTAAGCCCTAAACACTGAACCCTAATCCCGGGGGTCCGGGAAGAGGTGACTGTGCAGGGTTTGCATGGGGCTAAAAAAATGAAACGTGTGATTCATAGAGGATGTCGGCGTCGGAGCTACATTTAGGGTTTAGGGTTCAGGGTTGTGCTTTTTGTGAGGTCCATTTGGTAGTTTCCCAAAAATAAGCGGACCCCGATATAGACCCCAAAAATTCTAATCCTTATCATTGGGACCCCCAAATGGTACCCCTAACTTTGGGAAACCCTGGAAGGAGTGGTTGCGGCCTGACTATGGGCTTGAGTGAGAGCAGGATCCAGGGCTTTCTGTGAGATGCCTTCATATGTTGGAGGAATATTATAGGATTATGTTGGGGTTATATTGGGATAATGGAAAATGAAATGGAAACTACTATGTAGGGTTTAGGGTTTAGGGTTGAGGCCTTAAACCTTGAACCCTAAAGCCTTGAGCCTGTCAGCATTGGCAACACGGAACTTGACACGACGCTTCTGGTCGGTGTGCTAGGTGCTGCGATTGGGAGTACGGTTTCTTTGGCCTAGACTTGGGGTTGTTTCAATTATGGTAATCTTACTGTCTGAGTAGGGAGTAAGGGCATATATTATATAGGGATTATTTAGGAAATATATTCCCTTTTTTCCTCTAAGAACCAGTAAGTAATAGTGAAAGTAAAAGTACTAGCAAAAGTCATAATAGACATGGTGACAGTACTCCTCACAACAATTGGGGAGCAGGGTTGCCTTTGAAGGATGTGGGGCAAGGATTCAAGGTTGGTGCGAAGTGACTCAAGGGTTGTTGGATTTGGGTTTCAGGTTTTAGGGTTACATACGAAACTTTACAGCAAATGCAGTAAGGTTTCTAACAGAGGCCTAGGTTGCCTAGGAACTAGAATAATCCTTCTTGGGCACAGGGTCATCTTGTTGGGTTTATGAAGAGGGTTTTTTAGTGCCCCCCAACCCTTTTCATAAGCTATAGCTATCATATGATTATATTGAGGTCCTGAAATCCTCCTTAAACCCTTAACCCTCAACACTGAACATTTTAGGGTTTAGGAATGGAATTTCACATGCGAGGCAGTTTTGCTGCGGCGGTCCGTGAAAACAGGCAGAGCAACTGGGACGCTCAAGTGTAAAGCCTACTACTTGAGGGTTTAGGGTTTAAGATTTAGGTTTGAGGGTTCAGGGTACCTAATAGAAGGTTAGTGCTGATCTTAAGAAGCGCTTTCTTGCAATCATAGCCATGATTAGTTATGAAGCTTCAAGTAAACTCCAATAGGATCAGCGTCCACGCCCCTAAACCCAAAACCCCAAAGCAACATTCTGGGGGGGTCCGCCTAAACCCTAAACCCTAGTTAGTGGTTACCCTGCGATCCCAGGGAGACTAGGAAGGGATTTGGGAGGCTTTCGGGAGTCAGGGTTAGGATTTAGGGTGTAGGCGGTGTAGGGTTTAGGTAGAGTTCAGGGTAATCTTCCTGGATCATCTAGGTGCGAGGAAGGTTTCGCACATCAGTCAGTGTGGATGCAGTTATGCAAACATCATCTAGACAAGGCTAGCACTTCCCTCAATGCGTTTTCTGCCTGATTTTGTCTAGCACCTACCATACTAAGCCCTTATCCGAACCCTGGCAGTGAGACAAAATCCGGATAGCCAAGGAGAAGCTACGAAGAAGTCATGCAGCAAAAGACTAGTGTTAATAACTTGTATTAGCAAAAAGTGCCCCAGATTATGAACCCCTAGCCCTAAACCCAAATATCTACAAATGAAATCCTGATGCCTAGATCTTCATCGGGCCCAAACCATGTCTCTCTTTGTGGGGTCCCATGTGGAGCCGATGACTATATAGATATACAGGGGTTCTCCAGGGTTTATGCAGAAGAGTGTAGGGATAAGGCTTAGGGATTGGGTCTGGGTCCCTTCTTTCTCTGTTGCTACCTTCAGGTCAGGACCCGTGTAGTGAGTCTAAGATAGGGGGAGGCCTCTACTTTGGCATTGACTGAGACCCAAAATCTGTTGAATCACCTTCCCTCACAAAGGCCTTCCCCAACCCTACCCCAAAATGAAGATTCCTGAAAAGCACCGTTTCGTACGGGGAAGATTCCATCAATCTGAGGGTACTTGGAGGGTCAGGCGGACTTAGTAAGTGGGTGAATAATGGGCATAAAAGGGTGTATTATACAGTTTACAGGGACACTCTACGTCCTCCTAACCCTCCAAGCAGAGTCTCACTGTTGGGCTCCAATTCTCGTATACCTCCGCGGTCCAGAGCCTTACGCATGTTCTCAGAATTCCTCAAAACCTAAACCCTACACCTCAAGCCCAGAAGAAGCAAGAGTTGTATAGGGCCTCAAGGCAAAACGCAAAACTCCGCACAAAACCAAAACCCAGGACATGACTCCTATACAATTTTTCTAAACCCTAAACCCTCCGAAGCCTAAAGTGCCAAGCTCAAGCCCAAACCAGCCCAAACAGTAAACCCTCAAGCCCGCCTTGGATCCCAAAAGCCCTAACGCCGCAATCTTTGAGGGTTAAGATTAAAACCCCTGTTATATACACACTAAACCCTCCTCAACCCCAAGCCCTGAAGCCAAAACTGGACCCCAAACCCAAACCCCTTTTGTCTGACCCGGAACAAAAGGGTACAGGGTATAGAGTTAGGGGGTTTAGGGTATAGGGTTTAGGGTTCAGTGTGAACACAAACTTATGTTAAACCCTCAATCCGAATATAAACCCTCCAACGCCTTTTTTCACACATTATAGGGCCGCTTTTATACCCTCAATCAAGCCTCAATCCCCATAAGCCCTACAAAGCCCTTCGTAACAGACTATAGGGCCCCTTTTAAATTTTCAATCCCATACAATCCCTATAAAGCCTTCCGTTCGAAGCGAAAAAGTATTATAGTGCCCGGGACATATGGGTAATTGTCAAAATTATGGGCCCCTTTTGGTTATGAATCATATTGCGGCACCGAATAATTAGGGGTATCAAAATGAGACCCTAATACTCAGAAACCCCCACATATCTTAGAAACGTTTGGTTTCGGCCCAACCCTAAACCCCAAACCCTAGACCCTAAACCCTAGGACCCTCAACCCTAAGGATGTCATCGAGACGCCGCTGCGCCCAGAGCAGGATGGTTCCTTTAAGCTGGCTCACTAAAGGGTTTAGGGTTTATGATTCAAGGTTTAGGATTTGATGGTTTCGCCCCTAGGGTTAAGGGGTTTAGGGGTTTAGGGTTTAGAGCATTCTACATTCTACTTGCTTTGAAAGGATCCCCATGAGGAAGCTGATGATGGGCTTTAGTATTTCTGGTTCAGGGCCTAGGATTCGGGGTTAAATGTTTAGAATTCAGGGCTCAGGGTCAACAATCTAGGGTTCATGGTTTCTCCCTCCTACTGAGAAAGCACGAAACAAACCACAAGTCGTTGGACACCCCAAGCGCAAGGGAGGGCACCAGAATTTTGACTTGTCCCCATACCATAGAATATGCAGAACATGACTCAAACGTAGCATCAAGTGGTGACCCCTAAACCCTAAACCCTGAACCCTGACATCCTTCAGCCCGGGACACTGAACGGCTAAACCTTAAACCTTGAACACTCAAACGCCCCAAGCCTCACACTTTCCTACTGCTTGCAGCAAAGGGGCCTTAGTCTCTCAAGTTGTTGGTTAGACTCGTTGAATTCGAAGAATAGATGAATCATGTATGTTTGCGTAGCAACGCCAACCCAAAACGCGGGGCGATGGCACCTCGGCCGCATCATACGGCGCCCCTGCATGTGACGTGTCGTGATTTGAGTCGTCACCATCCCTGGCTTCCTCATGGCTTGCAACTCATCCCTCATCCCTGAACCAAGGAGATACAGATTTGTGTGGAGGGGGCAACTCGCATCACTTCATCTTCCAGCACGGCATAGCCTGGGAGCTCCAAGGAACCAACCTGCTGAAGACAGGACGCTTCACCAGTATTGGCCGGTGAGGTAACCTTCGTCGACGCCTTGCCGGTCGGGATCTGTCAGCGTGGCAGATGGCAGCCGGCTAGCAACGACGAGAGAGGTCGACGACACTTCCTGCTTCGACCGGAAAACCAAGCCAAGCACCAGGTGAACCCAGAAGAAAATTGTTTACAGCAAGGTCTTCGCCTGAGCCATGGTTTCACCACAGGCTTACGTCCCAGAGCTACGGTACTATGCGCAGCCGGGACGGCTGTGGCAGCACCTGAGCTCAGCCGTGCAGGAAAGCCTCCCCAAGAAAAGGTGATCGGTGGGCAAAAACCGAGACGGACCCCATTCAAACGAAGCCATGTGCATGACGGAGGAAGCGTTCCTTAGATTAAAAAGCGGGAGCCAGCGACATGCTAGCTAGTGTTTGCAACAGCAAGCAGTGCGACGATTTCAACAGGATTCGGAAGAGGTGCAGGCACACCAAAGGATCCCTGTGCAAGTTATGCACCTGCAGGCGTACAGCACCGCATGTTTCCTGCTTCGAGTTCATATCTTTCCAAGGTTGTCTTGGTCTAGGTCTTGGGTTCAGGGATTAGAGCTTGCTAAATCTCTGTGTGTAGTTATACCAAAAGGTGGTCCAGAAGAGTGTTGGGATACTCAAGGCGTCGTGAGAAACTCCTTGCACTCGTGGGTTATTGGCCTGCTTTCGAACAGATCTCAAGCACTAAGTTCTTCTGAGGTGTGCCCAGAAATATTCGGCTCTGAAAGCTTCCACTTGTATATATGGGTGGTTGTCAAAATTATGGTCCCTTTTTGGGTACCCTAAATATTAGGTGCCGTATTATAATAGGGATCCAAAAAAGGGACCATCATTTTGACAACCACCCATATCCCTAGGGTCCCCAAA
The DNA here is from genome assembly GCA_905231905.1 of Symbiodinium pilosum. Taxonomy (NCBI): domain Eukaryota; class Dinophyceae; order Suessiales; family Symbiodiniaceae; genus Symbiodinium; species Symbiodinium pilosum. Next base: position 13,396 of record CAJNIZ010001564.1, read on the forward strand.
CCCCAAATCCTAAGCCGTCGGGAAAAGTCCCTGTGATCTGCAGGCCCGCGCTGTGCGCGACGGTCTCAGCCGGGCGATTTACGGCAGCGCCTTGCTTCGTCTCAGGCCTTACAGTTTAGGTTTAACGTGTACACAAGCTCTCAAGTTTTTTACATTGTCTCTGAGTCTAGGGTTTGGGGGCTAGGTCCATTGAAGTTTTGCGCTTAGGGTTTACGTTTAGGCTTGTGAGTCCAATCAGGTTTAGGATCAAGGTTTAAGGCTTTGGCATTGGTTCTGCGGTCCAGGGCTTGGTTGCAAGGGGTTTCTGGTCAAGAGTTACTTCAAATTTTGTGGGTAGCAATGTAGCTGCAGTTAAAGGAGCCCACTTGCAAATGCGCATGAAGGCAGCTTGGGATTGTGGTTTGGCATGTCACTTCTTGCTTAGGACGGTTGGTGGGGATTGAATTATGTAGGTTATGGGTGTAGGGCATCAGGATCTATCAAAGATGTCAAGTTTGTACCCCTAAGGTCTTTAACCCTAAGCTCTAACCTTGGGGTTTGGAATCCCTTAACTAAGGGCTACATTCCATGGCTTAAGGATCCAAGCCCGAGGGTACAGACCCCAGGGTACAGATCAGAACTCCCTAAGTCCAGGGTTTGGGGAGCGAAATTACATCCTTGCAAGTCAAGCGGCATCGTGACATTCATATCCTCAGCATGGAGTTTGCCTGAATGTCCCTGCCATTGACAATTGTCGCAGACTTTGCCATTGTTTCCTGCGTGCTGCCAATGAACTCTAAACCCTAGCTCTTAGACCCTACATCCACTGCCCAAAATCCCAAGCCGGAAATCCTAAACCGGAAATCTTACACACACCCCGTCCTAGACTCTAAATCCCAGTGTGGGGTTTGGGGTGCCCATAATCAGGACTATAATGTTTTGCAGTCTGGGCTTCCAATCGAAGACTCTCAGCCCTACACCTGAACTTTTTTTCTTTGTTGATGTTGATACAATTGTTAGTATATATTGTTCTTGTTACTGTCACATATATATATATATATGCGCGTATACGTATACGTATATGTACATGTATAAGTATATGTATACGTATATGTGTTATTGCAAACATCAGCCCAAAAGCAGTAAATCCTTGAAACTCATGTGAAATCCAATGCGCAACGCAACTCAATCAAATCCTGATCCTTCAACCTTGTGTTTTCAGCCGCAAGTGAGCCTCGAGCCTTGAACCCAATATGGGAGTTTCTTGATCCCTACCCTAATCCTCAGGCGATCATTGTCACAGAACAGTACTTGAACTTGGAGCCCCCAGACCCACACCCTAAAACCGAAACCTCTTACTTTTGCGAACAATAATCTAGAAGCCCCTACCAGCCGACGGCGCTGAGGGCTGTTTGATTGGCTGATCGAGCACATGAATGCCAGGCTGCACTTGCCGAACGGGAACGAGGACCTCTACTTGAGGGTTACCAAAAATTGGGGGTCCGTTTGTGGGGAACGCTGATACGGAACTTTGGAGCATGTACGAGGAAGACACACTTCTTTTCTAACCGCCGTCTGCAAGCTTGCACCACAGGATTTTAGACATGCTCCACGTTCTCCATATCTTTGCACCGCGTGGAAAAAGGTGAGTTCAGAAAAGTTTTTAAAATTTTCCACCCGGCCGTGACAAGCACTGTAAACAGCTTGGTAGCAAGTATCTGGGTATGACGTGCGATAGCTTGGGGCCAGAACTTTCCGCATACAGCGTCTGCGAAGTATCGCTGCTGTAGTTTGGCAGGACAGTGCCGGGATGTCAGTTCCCAATGGTGCAGGAGGCCGTGCAGCATTTAGAGCCAGGGATCCTTTCCTTAAATGGGGGTTTTCCCAAAATTAGGGGTACCTTTCTTGGGGGTCCCAATAATATAGTATTTTGGGGTCTATATTGGGGTCCCCTTATTTTGGGAAACTACCAAAATCTTTGAGCCCTAAGGATGAGGACTTCGGGTTTTAGGGATTTAGGGTTTAGGGATTTAGTGTTCAGGGGGGGCTTCTTAGGTGGTTTATGGAGCTTGGAGGGCTTTGGCCAAGGTGTTTTGGCGGATTCGGACATGACGAAACCTCCTTCAAAGACGCTAGCCCACATGAACGGCGGGCTAAACTTAGGTTGGGGCACCTATAAGGGGATGTACAGAGGGTTTAGGTGGCACCTTTAAGGAGTATAGTGTAATTTTAGTCCAGGGCCCACACGGTTACTAGGGTTTAGTGTTTCATCTCGGCTTCTTGCAGAGCAAGGTTCTTGAGAGGAATGTTTATGAGTGTTTATATTGGGTGTCCGGTGGGGGAGACGGTAAGTATCAGTCGGGGTTCATATTTTTACGTCAGGTCTTCTCCCGAGCAGGGGTCGAGCTTTCAGTCAGCTTCCGAAGCATTTTTGCTTGTTTGAACTGGGGCTCAGTATTCAAATCAGTCTGAGGATTGGATATGACTCAGCGAATTTTTGTTCTGCCAAGGTTGTTGGGATTTCTTGTGCTTAGCCTCGAACCGTAGGCCCTGAGCTGCAGAAAACAAGCTCCGACTTTGGAATCCTAAGCCATCTACGAGCTGAAGCCAAAAGCCAAAAGCCTAAACCCCAAACCCTACCTTATGCCTTGTTTGCATCTGACATCCCAAGCTCTCGACCCTAGGCGTATGATCAGGGTTCCAGCTGTAGGGCTTGATTTGGTTTAGGGTTTGGGGCTTAGGCTTGGGAGTCCAGGACTTCAGAATGTGGATGAACAGTTCAGGGTTTAGAGTTACAGGGCTTTGGAACTGGGGTTGCCCTCCCTAAGCCCTAAACTCTAAACTCTAAACCCTAAACCCTAAACCCTAAACCCTAGGGTGCCGTCATGAAAGGAAGAGACGGGAAGGTTTCGAGGCAGCGGAGGACATGTCTGGCCATCTTCAGCTTCATCTACCTGGTGCTTAGGAAGGAATGGGGGAATGGATCCTCATAGTAGTCCCTATATGGGTAGTTTTCAAAATTCTGGTCCCCTAAATATTAGGTGCCGTTTTATTTATTTATTTATAGGGATCCAAAAAGGAACCATAATTTTGACAACCGCCCATATCATCCCTAATAATGATCCCTATAATCCATTCCCCCATTCCCTCCTAAGCACCAGGGAGTCATTCGGGGCTCATCATTGCATTTTTTGAGCTTCAAGTTGGGAGCCCTCGTGATGACTGCGGACTTTGCCCCGAGGCCTATGCCTTTTATCTAAAGCCCTCCACCCCCAACGCTGCAACCCTTATACAACTATAGCAAAAGGTACCCCCACACGCTAGGCCCCAACTTTAATTCAAACATGAAAACTAAAACTCAAAATCCTAAACCTTACACCCCCAACCCTAGACCCCGTAGAACCCCTGCAACCCCATCAAAGGGACGTTCAATCATGTGGTCCTCTACATCACTAAGTCCTAAATCCTAGACCCTAAACCTCCGCATCACTAACCCTTAAACCTTAAACCCTAAACCCTAAACCTGAACCCATCAAGATCGAAGATCTTGGCAGGCAGCCATCCGGAAGGCCGTGACCGCCTTATAGGCCCCGGTGTCAGGCTTTCTGGTTGGGTTTGGTTTCAGGGGCCTTGGGTGTAAGGGATGATGCATAGGTTATGGTTTAGGGTTTAGGGTTTAGGGTTTAGGGTTTAGGGTGTAGGGAGACTAAGGAGACACATGAGGTTAGGAATATGTTAAAAGCCGGGGTTTGGAAGATTTTGGAGTGTAGGAGTTTAGGGCTGTGAGGCTTGAAGTGTGTAGTCTATGGCCTATGTGTTTGGCGTTTATGCTTAGGAGTTGTGAATTTGAATTTTCGTGCCCTAACCCCTAGACCGCAAACCCTGAACCCTAAGCCCTAAACCCTAAACTCGACACAACCCTACACCCTAAACCCGAAACCCTAAACTCGAAACCCTAAAGCCTAAGACCCGAAGACCCTAAGCCCTAAACCATAAACCACGGACCTCTTAGGCTTCCGGAGCCCTTAGGTGTGGGAGCTTAGGGTTCAGGAGTATGGAGCCCTAAACCTAATCCCTAAACCCTAAGCCCTAAACCCAAAACCCACAACCCCAAGCCCTAAACCCTAAACCCCTATACCCACAAGATGAGCAACTAAGTCGTGGGAGTTTTTCTCTATGGAGCTTGTAGTGCGAGCGCTGGGGGGTTAGGAGCTTGGGACTCGCAGTTCGGGTTTAGGTTTTAGGGTTTGGGGCCTTGGACGTCATATTTGGGGCTTGCGGACTGCGGGATTTAGTTTTTCAGGCTTGCGCCCCATATTACTGGGGCCCTTTAGGGACGGCTGATTTTTTGGGAACCTCCGTGTACATCCTCATAGCTTGAAGGTGCTGAATAGCTCATGTCCTCAAGAGCCGTAAATTGATGCAGTATTGTAACAGTCATTCCACTATTCCACTTACAGTAACAGTCCTTAAAGCGATGTCTGAAAGGCCGTTTGTGGCAATTGCTGCCGTAGGTCGCACCATGGGATGGTTATTAGGCCCAATATTTTCGGGGGTGCAGGATGGGTGTGGGGACATGCCCGAACTCGAACATAGAATCCAATGTTTCAAAGCAGTCTACCACACGGTCCAGGGTTCAGGGTTTAGGGTGCCCTTTTATCCACCCACATGGCGGAAGCCTCCCATATGAGGACTTCCTTGAACAGGGAGCCAAGGATTTGTAGGAACTATAAAGGGGCTTGCAAAGGTCCACGAAGGGATTATACAGGGATCATTCCTCGTGACAACACAGAAGGGAGTTTCTGAAACACCCCAAAAGAATCCTTATCTGACCCTAAACCCTAAAGCCTGGGATGTTCAGCCTTCCCTTGTATAGGCGGCTAGTTCTAGGATCTTGAATGATACCCTCTATCTTGAAGAAGAATGGTAGTTGCAAGTTTCCTTCATTCCCCTTGTACATTCCCCGTATATCCCTTTAAAGAGGTTCCCATCCTCTTTTCCGTTCGCAGTTGCTTCGTCCCCAACAGGCATCCTCGACATCAGCGGATTTGAAAGCTTCGGGACAAACTCCTTGGAGCAGTTGCTGATCAACCTCAGCAGCCCGGTCTTCATGGCGGTAAGACAGAGCATGGTTCCATGAGGCTATTAGCTTGCATCCAATTTGGTCAAAATTCGTTCTTGCTTTGTAATATGGCTGCCATGCCTGGTGGTTGAGGTTGTGGATGGGAGTGGTGGTGATGATTTTGATGGTGCTGGTGCTGCCAGCGGCTGGGCTTTTGCCGCTTTGCTTTGTGGCTGTGGTGGCAGCGGTGGGACGGGGGCGGGGGCGTGGGCGTGGGCGGGGCGGCAGGCCGGGGGCACCCCCGCCACTGCCTAATAATCTTCCTATAGGCCACGTATAGTAGAGGGTGAGGCGGCGGTGGCGGTGTTGGTGCCTTTGTTGTTGTTGCTGCTGCTGCTGCTGCTGCTGCTCTGTCTCGGCTGACAAAGGTACAAGGCGACATCACTGCTAACGATCATCACTAGCTTTGTTGTGATGTTTGTTGTGATGTTCTTCTACTTACCATTTTGCAATCAGACAAGCTCGCGTGACTATTGAGCAGCTTGCTGGAAGTTGCAAGCATCTAATCCCGGGGGTAAGACTCATCGTGATGTCTCCGGGTTCGCTTGCTTGCTAGAGCCAAGTGGTTGTGCTGGGATGGGTGCTTGCCATGTTGGCCAAGTACCGCAAGCCAGGCAGCCCACATGGGTTTGTGCTAATGCAGAAAGGGATGCGTTTCCAGCACGTGAGCAGGAGGAGGATTGAGAAGAATCTTCAAGGGATTGTGACGAGCATGTATGTTTTGCATCTTCTTTGACGCAAGAGATCCCACGAAGATCTTGCAGTAGATAGGCGCGCACTCTCAGTTATCATGGAGCAGGATCTTTGAGTGCAAGTCCATGTTCACGTCACATGCGGTCTCCCAGCTTGCTGGACCTTGCAAGCATCTAATCCCGGGGGTAAGACTCATCGTGATGTCTCCGGGTTCGCTTGCTTGCTAGAGCCAAGTGGTTGTGCTGGGATGGGTGCTTGCCATGTTGGCCAAGTACCGCAAGCCAGGCAGCCCACATGAGCCCGGCAAATGTGCACTGCTTCTTTTCGTTCATGTGCTGCCTCTAGGAGAGCAGTATGTGGTAAGAAAAAACCGTCGATTCAATACCCTCCTGAAGGTTTCCATATATTACGGGTCTCTTTTCAGGGGTCCCTACACTAAGTCACCAAGGATTATCGTGCTTTGGGTCTTTACTGGGGTACTCTGATTTAGGATCGAATTTGACTAGGTAGGCAAAAGCCCAATCTATGACTAGGCCACATCCTATAGTGCCCTATTCTTGTGACAATGGATAGTACTCGATTTTTGCACCCGAAGCCCTAAACCCTACCTGCCCAGAAAGCTTGGATGTTATGGCTTGATTTCCAATGCGCAACCTTCAGCCCTGAACTTACCTGTGGTTAAGAAAGGAATGAAGGAACGGATCCTTCTAACCAAAGGTAAGTAAACCCTACAGGAAGGTGGTCCCTTGCCAAAACACGATGGCGCTTGTAGACGCCACAAACACCTACCCCACTCAAGCGAGTAGAAAACCATCTTCGCGGCACAATTTTTATGTTACGACATCAAAGACCCTTACTTAGGAACCCGCTTCCTATTCAGCAGGAATATACCCTAAACCCTAAACCCTAAACCCTAAACCCTACTCGAATCTTAAGACAGGGTCATGAGAGACAAGTGATCTGTTAAAACTCTCTAACTTTGCCGGAGATGGAGCATCCTGGGACTCTGGCTTTATACCTACTTGAAGGGCTTAAATAACTACCAAGGTTATCCAAGGTTCCTCATACAGTTTTGGTATAGAGTGCCTCAAATAGACCTGACCATGATATTGATATTTTTTTCGGCTACGGCGATTTTTCATCCCTGTCACACTCTATATTAACACAGCTTTCCATTTGATTTCCATTTTCCTTTTCATTTGATTCTCCATTATTGGGATGGTCTCATCCCTGAACCCCAATCTCTAAACCCTGAACTCTAGACCTTAAACCCTCATCCCCAAACCTTAAACCCCAAACCCCAAACCCTAAACCCTAAACCCCCATCCCCAAACCCTAAACCCTAAACCTTTAGTTGCCCTTCTCATCAGCTGACCCCAGCCCTGGGCTACCGAGGCAACGAGCAGCTACAGCTGCAATTCAATGAGGCCAGTGTGATCAGGAGTTCTGGGTGGAGAGGATGCCTAGAGGATCTAGGGATCTGGGTTTAGGGATTAGGGTTTAAGGTTTCGACTTTAGGGTTTAGGTTGCCAAGCCATCCAGATAGTCCAAAATCAGATTTTGACACCGTTGCAAGTATGAGGGACCTTCCACAAGGGAGGCGTAATTTTTCAGAACCCCTGAATGGAAGTCATAGGTGCAAGGTCGAGATCTTGGCCGTAGGTAGTAGGCCCGGGTCAATAATCCATAGACCGAGCCCTGAACCCTCAACACAAGAACTTAAACCCAAACCCCTCAACCCCAAATGAGCCGACTCTACCAACATGCATCTACGAACACGGGATTGCATGTTGTCCAAGCCTAATGCGGTTCTGGGTCCAGGAATCTCTGTCTAGTACCTTCCGATAAGGATGACACCCCTACGCCTTTTACTAATGCCCGTCCCCAGTAAAGTAACAATATGTTGTAGGGGGAATATTCATTTAGGGCACGTGGGGGGATAATAAGGCGGTGAACTTTTTAAGGGAGGCACTAAGGGACAATCAAATGCAAAACAACAGGAAACTAGAGTCATGATTTCGGTAGATGCTTTGGGTTCAATCGTGTTTAGGGACTTCATCGCTACTTGGAGGGTCGGGGGAAGTAATAAGTAATTACTTTAGGGATTAGGGTTTGGGCTCAGGGAGAACTCATAAGTAGGTTAATAGCAAGGATAGCTGGGGTTAACGGCCGGCGCGAGGCGCAAAGATGGCAGCCAGCGCAGTCAGGAACACGAAGGGCGACGTCAAGAACGAGACTACCAGCGAGCAGGGTGGAGACTCGACTAAATGCGACAAATGAAAGTGTGTCAAGTTGGCGGCTATGGTCAGGTCCGAGACGGTGCCGCCCCACATAGAGTATGTATACAACGAGGTTGCAAAAGAGAAGATCTACTCCGAGAAGCTTTGGAACATTCATCGTGAACACGCTCTTTGGCAAGTTGCCTTCCGGGCGATACGAGCTGAACACCAAGGCCCCGCTTTTCGTAAGAGTATACTTTCGAAGTCTTCCCGGTCCTCCAAGTAGATTTCCGCAGGATGATCCGAGGTTTATCGTACCCGGTCCCAAAGGCAAACTTCAATCCCAAAGCCCTGAGCAAAGCCAAGGTTGGGGCCCTAAGCCCTAAACCATACACCCTAAACCATACACGCTAAACCCAAGCCCCAAAGCCTAAACCCTAAACCCTAACCTTAAACCCGAAATCGCATACGCTAAATCTTAAGCCCTACATCGCAAGCATTCTGACTGGACCTTGCCAAGCTGAAGCCCCCAAACCCCAGGTCTTTATCCCCCGCGACACGTGCAGGCGGGTGCAGGAAGGATCCCAAAAGGAATCCCCGTTGAGGGCATATATTCCCCCTGAAGTAGATAGAATATGGGGTATTACAATATATACCCAACGCCATGTTGTATCTACTTAAGGGGGACATATCCCAAGTCTTCGACCTTGAGCCCCAAATCTTCAATTCCAAGTAGGTTTAGGTTTGCCAAATCTTCAACACTAGATCCCAAATCCTGACCCCTTAGTCCTAAAATCCCAGCTCCAAAAAGGACACCCCTCTTAGGCAGCGCCCACCCAAAACTCTTCCCACCAATTGCAAAACTCATTGGTTGTCAGTAGGGATAGGGGGAATTATTCCTGCATTCCCTGCCAGCAACCTGCCCGAAAGTCCTCAATCGGGTTTAGGCTTTACGGTTTGGGCCTGAGCAACCAGCTCTTCTCCTGGCCTTGCATTTTTTAACTTTAGATTTTCGTGCTTGTCCTGCTTGAAGGCTTGGGTAGCCAAAAGTTTAAAAGCGCGGCATCTACAACTGAGTAGTATTTAACTTGGGGTGATTCGAGTCCCCAATATATTTTTGGTTCCCAACCACCGCCCCTTCTACAACCCCCCCTAGGTTCCCCCTTAATTACGTTTAATTCACCGTACATAGCCTAGGCGGTGTAGTATAGAGGGGGTAGTAGGGGAAGCCATGAACTTAGGTTAAGTTCATATCATCCCTGTTGGTATACTGCTTAGAAGCAGAAAATTGTCATCTTACTTGGTTCAACCACCAAAAAGACGTCACCTCCCTAAACCCTAAACCCTAAACCCTAAACCCTAGACCCTAAACCCTAAACCCTAAACCGCGTGGCTCTAACTGAATCAGTAGCATCTTCCGAGTTTTAGCTGGGCCATGGAATTGGACGACTTGTTTGCAAGGATCATTCCAATCCCCAACGCAGACCGCGTACCAGTCCCTAAACCCTACACCCTAAAACCCTAACACCTAACACCCTAAAACCCTAAAACCCTAACCCCTAAACCCCACAACAGATCACCCCAAACAGCCCTTACCCGTAAATCGTAAAGGCCGTCTTCAAGTCGGAGATCGAGGACCTCATTGCTGGTAGTAATTGGCAGTTCCTAAAAATTGGAGGACCCCAATATTTAGGGACCAGGGGTTAGGGTCTAGGGTTTTGGGTTTAGGGTATAGGCCCCAATACATCATAATCCTTATTCTGGGGACGCCCAAGTTGGTACCCCTGACCCAAGCAATCCCGCTGAGGGAAGAAAAGAGCACCCTCTCGTTATCCCAGCTTCCCCAAACGCAACCCAGGCAGTAGAATCATAACGTAGGATTCTGAACAACTTAACGCTCCATTGCATGCTGCCAGTCATGTATACAAGTCGTCCAGACCTCTCAACAAATTCCTATAACATCTCATATAAGTCATATAAGCTATAGTCTAAACATATGGGGGATCATGTAGGGGAGCATTATACGGGATATTAAAGGGATACTAGGAGTTTAGATTATAGTTCATATAGACGGCTGTATATGTTAATACCAACAAACTTCCCTGGACTCTTGGGCTAGTAGGACTTGGGGTTTTGGGTCCAGGGTATAGGGTTTTTGGGCTTAGGGTTAAGAGGTTAAGGGTTTAGGGGTTTAGTAGGATTTAGGGTTTAGGGTTTTTGGGCTTAGGATTAGGAAGTTTATGGTTTAGGGGTTCAGGATTTAGGGTTTAGGGTTTTGGGATTTATGTTGAAGGCGTTTAGGGTTTAGGGGCCCTAAACCTTGAACCTTAAACCCTAAACCTTAGGGTAGGCGTGCAAGCCTGGAATGATGTACTACTAAGCCTTTTTGCTTTGACAACTAAGCGGCGCACGCCCTGCACATAAGGACCTGCGACAGATAAATGTGACAGAAGAAACACCCTAAACGCTAAATCCTAAATGGGGTTTTCAAAAATCGGGAATCCCTGTTGCGGTACATCTAATAGGGAGTTTAGTAAAGTGAGGTATGTCATGTTAACCTACCACTAATAGAGGGGGTGACAATACATTATACCTGCCGAGCCAGAAAGAGTCCGCAAGACTACTTTTGCTTGAGAACAAGTTTAAAGCCCGAAAACCTACGAACAAATTCGATCGGCAGAACCCTTAAACCCTAAACCCTTAAACCCTAAAACCCTGTATAGCCCATTACAAAAGGTTTCCATTTTCCTTTCCATTATCCCCATAGAACCCCAATATTGCAGTTTTCATTTTCTTTTCCATTATCCCCCCATAACCCCAATATAACCCCAACAGACTATGTAGTTTCCATTTTCCTTTCCATTATCCCCATATAACTCCAATATAACCCTAATATTCTATCTACTTGAGGGGGACTATAACCCTAAACCCTAAATAGTAGTTTCCATTTTCTTTTCCATTATCCCCATATAACCCTACTATTACTTCAATGAGTCAACTTTGGCAAAGGTGCACTCGACCTGAACTGCAAACAGCTGACAGCTGAATCCCGAATTTTTGTCCCAACGTAAAGCTCTCAAGCTTAAAACTTTACATGGGCTGTTCTCGAAATGATGGGCACCTTTGGCTATAAGTTATATTACGGCACCTAATATTTAGGGGTATCAAAATGGGACCTTCAGTTTGGGAACTAAGCATACGAACCTCGAAATCATCCTAAGCTCTGGGCCCACTCGAGTAGTACAGGCCTACCACTACTCCGCAAAACGGCTACACATGCATTTGAGTTGTAGTCAGTCGAAACTCCTTAAAGGGGGTTGTATATGGGTCATACAGGGGAGCATGATAAGGGCTATTAAGATGGGTACGAGAGGTTTAGGCTATAGCTCATTTTGAACATTTGTGTGGCGGTTTTGCTGCTGATTTTCCTTTGGATGGTTCAACTGTTAGAAAGCAATTGAGGGGGATATAGTCTCCCTGAAGTAGATAGACTATTGTTTTGGGTATTTATATAATAAGATCCCCATATACCCCATATTCTACCTACTTAAGAGGGACCATCGATTCTTTGAGCTGACGCCCAAACACTTTCATAGGCCAAAGGATCTTTCACTCTGACGTAAATCACAACCCACACCAATAAATCACCAAACCAACATTCTAAATCCTGAGCCACGAAAACATTAAACCCGCACCTTGGACCATAAACTACTCAACCAGTCAATGAATAAAACGTTAAACTCTAAACCCTGAAGAACACTATATAACCCTATGTAACCTTTTTATCAACTTCAAAGGTATCACCCCAAAGGGAAAACTTTTGTGGAGGACTGTGCTGCGGAGGGCGTGGACTTAGGGGCATCCATCTCGTAACTTGGCAGAGCTTATTGGAACCCAAGACCTTCAACCCTAAACCCTTAGCCCCTAAACCTTAGATCCTTAAATCTTAAAGCCCTATACCCTAACCTTAAATCGCTAAGATGTAGACCTTAAATCCCAAACCCTAAACCCTAAACCCGAAACCTCAAATCCCAAGCCCCAAAGCCGTGCATCTGGGATTGGTGGGCTGCAGGCCGCGAGCCTTTTTGTTAAAGCAGTTATGGGGTTTGGGTTTTTTTGGGTGGTTTAGGATGTATGTTTTGGAGTTTAGGGTTAGGGTTTTTAGGGTTTAGGTTTGTTTGGGGAGTTCGCTTCAGACCGGGGGCTGTAGGCTTCGCGGTTCAGGTTTTAGGGTCTGGGTTTCCCCTTTGGCATTCTCTCCCTTTTCGGGCCCTAGGTTCGTTATGAAAGAAGGTTGCACTAGACAAGTGGGCCCTTTTGAATCTGAGGTTGCTTGGGGTCTCAGGATTTCATGGGGAAAGGCCCATGTTCTTGAGGTGTGTTTCCATCCTGGGGGTAGTAATGCCCCCCAACCAGTACTTGTAGCAGTCTTTAGCAGGTTAATAATGGGAAGAACTATACTAGTTGTCTAACTGTTACTCTATGGGAACAGAACCTAAGTTAAAATCTTCAACTCCAAGTCAGAAAGCTTAAGCTCCAAACCCTAACCTTCAATCTTACACTAAACCTGTGTTCTAAACCCCTACAGTAATCGTACGTGTTTACAAGCCCGGAGCTATGGCTATGCCTTCTAGCCTTCTGGACAAAGTTTTCTCGAAGTGTTTTAGGATCAGCTTGGGGGAGCTCCCCAAATAGGTCCCCGCATACCCCTCCCGAAAGGCACCCCGAGCTTTTTTTCAGAAGCTCCTACAGGCAATCATGCCTCACGATCCTCCTGCCCCTAAACCCTAAGCCCGAAAGGGTAAAAGGGTCATTCAGTCAGACCTCGCCTTGCAGAGATCCCGTTTTGAAGGGTTTTAGGCTAAGAGTTTTAGGCTTGGCTCGTTTTTGGGCCTGTTTGCATTGTGTTGCTGGGTATGGGTCCTAAACTCGAAGCCTCAGAACCATAAACCCTTAAACCTAGAAATAGGACATAAATGGCCAACCTCCCCAAGCAGGTATGTGGACAACTCAGACTGCGTGGTCCTCCTGGAGGGTCGCAGTGGAATTCTTGACATGCTGGATGAGGAGAGCAGTAGTTCACAGTTTAGGTTGTGGGATTTAGGTTTCAGGGTTTAGGATTTAGAGTTTAGGCTTTAGGATTCTGGGATTTCCATTTAGGGTTTAGCATCTAGGGTATAGGATTTAGGGTGTAGAACGTCGTGATTAGGGTGCAGGGATGAGGATTGCGGGTCTGCCGCAGGAAGGAATCTGGAATATTTCTCAGCTGGTCCTTTAAACTCCGTAGGTGTTTTAGACCCTAAACCCTAAAGCCTAAACCCTAAACCCCAAGTTCGGCAGCTCCTTGATGGGTTCCGGGCTGAAGTGGTTGCACATGGAGGATGCATGATGGCGGAGAGGGTTGAGGCTTTCCTGGCGCTGTTGGCTAGCTACGGAGGTGAAAGGGCTCAAGCTCAGGCGTCGGGAGCATGTTCGTCGTCAGATGTGTGGATACCAACTGAGGATGTGCAGGAATGGGCGCTGCTATATAGGGGTTATATAGGGATAATGGAAAAGAACACTGAAACGACAAGAATGGGAGATTTCTACTGCAGCTTTGGGAGTCGCAGCCCAGACTGAAGGCGTGACGCCAAAGGCTTCCATTGCTGAGATTGGCACCGGTCAGGCATGTGAGTAGCATTCTTACACGGGTTTAGGGTTTAGGGTTTCAGGTTTAGGGTTTAGGGTGAAAGAAGAGTAAGATCATATCCCCTTTTGGGGTAGAGTAGTCTATAAGAAGCAAATAAACTTACTTGGTTCAACCACGAACCAACACTACGTCTGTTTGACATTGCTGAATGGAGGGGAATATTCAGATTGCCAGGAGGTACAGCAGTTCAGATACACAGTCCAAAGCATTGAAGCCTAAATCGGATTCCGAACAGGCCACTCAAAGCTAATGGGACCCTTTGGAGGTTTATGAGACTACCAGGTCCCGCGCGCATAACAGGCCTGGAGGAAATAGAGCGTTAGAAGGTGTACGAAACGTCGGTTTTTTGTATGCTTTCTAATGAAAAATAAATTTAGTTGAGCACCCTGGAAACTAGTTCGGTATGCCAGCATTTCCTGCCTCTCGTGGAACAAAAATCATGCAAAATTGGAATCCCCTGCCGCAGCAGCATGGCAAGGCATCCAACAAAGGCAGCTCGCTCAGCCTTAAACACTGCACGAAACTGAGGTTTTCGTACTCTAAACGGCGAAGGGCTTAGTTGAACAACCTGGAAGCTATCTTGTCCTGACGCCATCTCCTTCGTTTCATCTAACTCATGGAGGCTCATGGCACCCTTTTGCTCCAAAACGGTGAAAGTGCCAAAAAATGTGACTTGTGCCCAGGCGTTCTGTGCGCGCCTCACCAAGTTTCACCAACTAGCTATTTGGTAGTTAACGAAAATTCGGGGTTGGTGCGTTCATGGGGCTAGCTTCATTCTGGTGCTGCAATGAGTGCCCTGGGGTGGCACTAGGCCTGGCAGAACAAGTATTTCTTGTGCTTAATCGTAGACTCAAAAGTTTTAAGTTTTACTTGCTTAAACCAAAAACCTTCAACCTGTCTGGAATGTAGAGGACCAGTCATCGCTGCCCAGTGACTGGCTTGATTGTATGACCATGGGTGTTTCTGCTGCCCACCCCTAAACTAGACCCCACCCCATGTCCCCACCGCAAGGGTTATTTAGCAGGAACCAAGTGGGGCAGTATAGTACAGGCGGGAGCAGTAGGGGAGCCCATGATATGCTTGGGGTAACCTCTCTAAGACTGGCTCGGGCCACTATTGTTCAGATCATTGCCTCCACAGTTGAGTATTTTTTTTTCTTTTTTTTAGGGGGGGGGGGGGGGGGGGGTACTATGGCACACAATTATAGATTCAGACTGTATCTTCATTTTGGGTATAGCATTTTAAGTATAGAACATATAATCTTACCTTGTTCAACCGCAGAAAAAATTCCCCCCAGGTTTAAACTGCTAGAGCCCTGCCCCCTAAAGCCCAAAGCCTCAATTGTGGGAACTAAACCGCACACCTTACTTTTGAGAAGCCTGGGGGATTACTGCCATCCTGGCACCGGATTCCTGGTAGAGCTTTCTAAGCTCATATTAAGCTTTCAAGTATGCATAAAGGCCATAAACCCTAAACCTAAA
>CAJNIZ010001565.1:0-11545 GCA_905231905.1 Symbiodinium pilosum
CTTCAGTAGACCCCAAACCTGAAGGGCCCTGTTTTGCAGATGGCTATGTGGCCCTGAACCCAGAGCCCTAAACCCTAAACCCCAAACCCTAAAACCTAAAGCCTAAACCCTAAGCCCCAGACCCTAAGCCCTAAGCCCTAAACCCTAAACCCTAAACCCTAAGCCCTAAACCCTGAACCCTACACCCTAAACCCTAAGCCCTAAAAGCTCTAACTGAAGATCCCAAGACCAGTCTGCAGCTTGATCCCCCCTAACAACCACCTAACTATAAACACTCCCAATATGGCTTACCCTAAACCCTAAACCGCGTAATATGGCTTTGGGTATACTATAGTTTGGGGTTTGGGGTCTAAGGTTTAGGTGTATATTATAATCAGATCCCCATATATTCCATAGCCAGTTATATATCCGGGCGAATATTTGTGCGGTGTGGGGCAATCTAACTCCAATTTTCTATTCAGGGGAATATTTGCTTTTATGGGGGTGAGGGTGGTTGTCATCAGCGGAAGGGATTACGATGCTAAGAGTCCCTCCCAATAGGCCCTCAACCCTCGACCAATCGTGAGCAGAGCACCCTCCTTCCCTTGATATTTCATGGGCCTGGGGTCATGGTTTAAGGTTTAGGGTAAAGCCCTAAACCCTGGTTTAAGGTTTAGGACTGAATGTTCGGCGGGAATACGCGGTGATCAACATAGAGGGAAGGGGTTTGCATGCAGAGAACGCCAGCCACCCAGCGAAGCCGACTACAGCCACGAGGCCGCACGAATAGCGTGGGATAGCGGCGGGAAAACTGGGTCCAGATTGCTGTAGTGTCCTTAGACCCATAATACAAATACGATTTTCTAAATAATTTCTTAGGGATATACTATAATAAAAATGAAGACAAGTCATGAGGAGACTGTAGATTGATGTAGATTGTCCCTCTTTGTAATTCCTGTTGGCTTGAGGCTGTGTTCTTTCAAGCAATGCGGAACGTCTTCCATAAATGACCCAGAAAAGATGGGACACGTAAACCTCACTTTCGTGGTTTCCCAGCAGAGGGGTATCTCCAAAGGTATGACCTGATCCTTCTAGAAAATCAAAAAGGCCTGTATACAATCCCCACCAACAAATGAGTTTCCATTTTCTTTTCCAGTCCCCTATATGCCCCTCTATTACCCTACATGAAGTCTGTATGTCTTTCAAGGCACCCTAATCCCACGTTAGGGAGGAAGCACCCCATGCTTGGAAGCCAGGTGACGATCTCGTTTGAGACACCGACTACATTCTGCTTGTATGAGGATATCTTACGTAGGAAGGATCAGTTGGTAACCCCAACTTTCATAATCAGGACCTTACAACCATGGTGACCGACGTCTTTCTGGGTTGGGGTTCCAAACACGTCCTTACCACATAAGGAAATCGTGCGCTGCCTTAGGCAGCTCTTAAAGCATAATCTGCTGCGGCTACCGCGAAGTGTGGGAGCCCCCCAGTTATGTAAGGGTTCAGATGTCCAATGCAGTCTTGGGATTTAATGAGAAGTGTCCCTATACAACCCTTTCAGAAAATCAAAAATTCATGACCCTACATATCCCGCATATTCCCGTTAAAGCGGCCCTGATCTATAACTGAGGGAATGCCACGATGCAGCCGCCTTCCCTGGAAACACAGCGGCACCATCCCTGGTTGTGGCATAGCTTAGGTGCCCTATACCCAGACACCCTAAGCCCAGACACCCTATATCCTAAATCCTAAACACTAAACCCGAAACCCTAAATCCTAAACGCAAAGCCCTAAACCATAAATCCTAAATCCTGGACCCTAAGCCCTATACCCTAAACCCTAAACCCTGAATGTAACGACTTCGGGGGTGTGCCCTTCATGTGTACCAGAGGTGATCATGAATCGAATACTCACTTTCTTGATCTGCGCTATTGCTGTGGTCCTCCAACTGGCCTTTGGTTAGCTAGGAATGAAGGAATGGATCCCTATAGTAGTGCCTATATAACCCACTAAACCCTACCCCTAAACCCGAAACATTATAGTAGTTTTCATGTTCTTTTCCGTTCCTTCATTCCCCGCTAACCAAAGGCCAGCCAATGGGGCAGGCTCAGGGTGTAAGGGTCTGGGGATTAGGGGTTTAGGGATTAGGGTTTAAGGATTAGGGTTTTGTGTTTAAGGATTAGGTATTAAGGTTCAAGGCTTAGGGGCTGAGGGCTTACAAGGGTCTACGAATTTGCATGGAGCTCACTACGGTGGATAATAAAAATCCTGCATGACCCTAAGAACCTTCCATCTTGGGAATTAAGGTACTATAGTATACTAAGGTGATTTAATAGCAGCAGTATCACTGGCATCATGCAAGACAAGCGTTGCTCCTGATCTGGCGTAGTTTTCGCATCGCCATCAATGTCTTCGCTGGAGGGCAATGACAATCCTTCGGCAGTTGAGGATGCCTAAACCCTAAACCCTAAACCCTAAACCCTAAACCCTAAATCTGCTACTTCAGCGCGTAGGAGCCAGCATTCTCCGAAGCCCTTCCTTTTCAGGGCCTAAAGATTAGGATCCCTATTATAATCCCTATTAAGGGGAGGGGGTTTATTAATCAGGGGTCTGGGTTAGTTTTGAATAGATGTAAATTGATTCAGGTTACGACCATTGCTGTGGAAGCTAAAAACTAGCTGACCTCGCGTTAGCAGCGCAAGTAAGTATTGCTGATCCTTACTAACGTTGAATGATGAGATCTTTCACTGCCAAATCAGTCTGCATCCCGACAGTTTAACCCCCTCTCCGAAATAACAAGCCCCCTAAGAATAACTAATTGCAGGTTATGTGGTCATATAATGGTATGAAATTGGGTGTAGGTGGGAAAGTATTCCGAATACGGAAACCCTTCCCCTCAAGAGCCTGTGAGAGACATGGAGACATCCGCAAGGGACACGGACACCTCATTGGGAGATGCGGTCGTGGTCCTATTCGTTGAAAGCGTCCTGGCGCATGAACGGTCCCCATATCCCTCTCTGGAACCTTGCAATGCTGCCCTGTCACTACTTGGACCCCGCTAAGTAAGAAAATGATAGATCAAACCAAAAAGCATCACAACCATTATTGTACTTACTTTGAGGCCCACTAGTTTCCCACCTTCGCAGTGAGAGAGGAGTCATAGTTAGAGTCCAATTGACATTCCATGTTCTTCTCCAGTTGATTCTCTATTATTGGGCCCGAAATCCCCATAATATTCCTATACACCACTATATAGACTCTCTATACAGATATATATATACACACATGTATATACATATAATCGCTTCCATTTGATTCTGCATGTGGTGATATCCCTAACCCCTACATAGCCCCAGAGAAACCCTCTTCAGACCACATAGCCGATATCAGCCCCTGTATAGACTTCATATAAGCCCTTGTATATCCCTTGGGTACTGCCCCTCCTCAGTAACAGTTGGATAACAATTATAATATGGTTATATATAGCCCTTAATAGGACCCCTAATATGGACTGTTACTGGGTGGGGCAGAACCCAAAACTATATCCCCTTCCCTCCAATGATGCAAGCGCTGCAGGCCTCGACTCCAGCAAGTCGTCCAAATTGCCGAAGCGCCGGCAGATCTGTGTCACTTGCCTGATGGTGGCTTGGGGCTTAGGGTTTAGGGATTAGCGCTTGAGGTTCAGGGTTTCAGGATTCGGGATTCAGGGCCCCAAACATGCGCCGGCTGGATTACCACAGGAACTGCAGGGATCGCAGCTGAAAAGAAAAAGGCAAACGCTGTCCTGTTACGGATGATATAAGGACAGGTAGAAGCATCCATCCGTCTGATCCCTCACTGGCAACCAGCGAGGAAACTCTCAACCCTAAACCCCCAAAACCACCAAACCTCTAAACCCCTAAGCCCTCGACCCCTAAACCCCTAAACCCCTAAACCCCTAAACCCCTAAACCCTAAACCTCTAAACCCCTAAACCCCAGGGAGGCTGGTTCACTGCGCCTTTCGAGGATGCCACTGGAGGCATGAGGCGTCAACGGCAGCGCCAGAATTCCCAGAAGCGCCTACATGTACAGGGACTTCAATGGGAACCCCGAAACAGGATTTGGGGTTTAGGGTTTAGGGCTTAGGGCTTAGGATTTGGGGTTTAGGGTTTGGGGTTTGGGGTTTAGGATTTGGGCATATGATAGGAATCTACCTACAAGGGTCCTCATTTTCTTCTTATATTCCTACTATACTCTTGGGGTTGCCTTTTTGAGGGTCCCCATGTTACTCCTTTTAGCATGTACACGAAGCTAAACCAATGGGTTCCGGGTTTCGAGGCGTTCGGGGACTGAAATTCTAAATAACCTCCCCATTTTCAGGGTACAGGAGACCATACTGTTGGGGACTTTGGCTTCGTTGGGAGGGTTGCAAGCCTCCTAAACCCTAGAAAAACCTAAACCCTAAAATCCTCTAAACCTAAACCCTGAAAACCCCTAAACCCTGAAAAACCCTAAAACCCTCTAAACCCTAAAACCCCTCAAGCCCCTAAACACAACACGCGCAGCTGCCTGATAAGCCTTGGCAAGGCTACGTCCCAGGTTCGGGCTAAGCCCAGCGATGCCACATTCCTCCACCTGCGGGAGTTTCCCAAAATTCAGGGTTTTGGGTTTAGGGTTTTGGGTTTAGGGTTTAGGGTTTAGGGTTTAGGGTTGGGAGCCCCTGTAAGAAGGACTGCTTAATTCTGGGGTCTATGTCGGGGTGCCCTTGTTTAGGGAAACTAGCCTGTCTGGATTGGATACCGCCCCGGCTCACGAACAGCTGTGTAGTAATGATAACATGGCTATGTCTCTATGTGTGTATATAGGCCTGAGCGTTACTGTCACGACTATTATAGACTGTTTCTAGCTGGGGGCAGTACCAATGTCTAGGATTTCGCGTAGTTCCGGCTCTCGTTTGGAAGGTAATTTTGATAGGGATGGGAATATGTGGGAGTATAGAAGGAAATACATTTTTTCTTGGAAGGCACCATCAGTCTCCGGGGGTTCTTTAGGGGTTTGAGGTCTTTGAGGGTTTAGGGTTGAAGGTAACCCTAAACCCTAAACCCTAAACCCTGAACCCTAAACCCTAAACCCTAAACCCTGAACCCTGAACCCTAAACCCTAAACCCTTGAAGGTTTAGTGTGGGAGTTTGGACTTCGGGCTCCCTGCGCCGCGGTACTCTACCCTCTCTCACTGCAACTGCTTGCTTTGGGCTTCGAAATAAGAATCCCAAAAACGGGGACCCATCTTGGGAGTCCCTCAAGCCGGTGAAAAAGAATTTTGGGTGGTTTACGTAGGGTTTAGGGTTATTATACCCCATACTTTGGGCAAATGCCACTAACATAACATTCCCAGCCTTTCCCAAACCCTACAAAGCTACAAAACCTAAACCCTACCCTCCCCCAACCTAACAGGCCATCCCAGATAGCCCCCTTTTCAAGAGCAGTAGTCTCCAGGGGGCCTTTTGCAGGTTCCAGGTTAATGTGACAGATTCTAGACCTTTCAACCCTGTATATCCGTATACACCCCTCAATAATTCAATAGCTATCTCTCCCTCTCTCGCTCGCGCTCTCCCTCTCTCTCTCTCTCTCTCTCTCTATATATGTATATTTTTTATCTATTTATCTGTATATATACAATCCCAATATCCTGTATCCCTCCTGAAGATCCCTATTACCTTGCAAGACCGGGAGCCTGCATGTAGAAGTCCGGGGGTGGGAACTGAAAGGTGCCATCGTTCACAGGCACAAAGCTCATACCCTGGGCTCCTGGGGTTTAGGGTAAAGGTTTAGGGTTTAGGGTTTAGGGCTTTGGGTAGTCAGTGGGGATCTTAGGGCTTAGGGCTTCAGGGGGCTTTAGCGCTTTAGGGCTGTAGGGTCTATAGTCCCCTTAAGTAGATAGAATATGGCTTTGGGTATACTATAATGAGACCTCCATATACCCCATATTCTATCTACTTAATTACAGGGGACTATACCCTAAACACTAAACCCTAAACCCGAAATTCTATCTACTTAAGGGGGACTATAGGGGTTTAGGGTTTTAGTGCGTTATGGTTTTCAAGCCCTGGGTTGGCAGCGAAAAGAAGAGGGGTTAGGGTAAGGTTTTTTGGGGGTGAGGGGCGGCCTTCCCTGCCCCTGGGCTATGTGAGCTATAGGGTTTAGGGTTTGGGGTGTAGGGTTTAGGGGTATAGTCTAAACTCCTAGTATCCCCCTTCAAAACCCATATAGTCCCCTATATAGTCCCCTACATAGCCCCCATTTGAGGAGGTTAGAGTATGGCCCATGTAGTGATGATGTAGGGGTTGTAGGGACCTCGCGTAGAGATTATGCAGGGAGGATTATCACATAACTCCCATAACAGGAAGCCCCAAGAAAGACTCATGACGGGAACTCCCAAAAAGAGGTCCCAGATTATGGAAGCTCCGACGGTTGTTGTTCTAAGGGCACAGTAACCTCCACGGCTCCGCAGTCTAGCCGAGGCGCGCATCTGCGCAATCCGAATCGCGAAATCAGGGTCCTGCAGCACACCTGACCATTGCCAAAAGTAGGGGTCTGGGCTGTGCACCCCAAAAATTTATCAGCCATACTCCTTGTATGGGGGCATGTAAGGAAGGACCCGATTTCTTGGAAAAAACCCACCTTTGCTGAGTAATACTAACGCAAAGGAGGCGTTGCTGGCTGCGGGGACGTCTTTGGCACTCCGCACGCGGAAGGTGGCGATTCGCATCTGCTGCTGCACCATCTGCTGCAGGATTAGCCTCAAGGAACTTGGCACAGTAGTTCCCAATGTAGACCCACTAACTCTCTAATCCTTACTATAAGGACGCCCGAGTTGGTACCCCTACTTTTGGGAAGCTATCATATGAGCTATAGTCTAAACTCCTAGTATCCCCCTTAATATCCCTATAATAGTCCCCTATATAATCCCCTATATAACCCCCCTTTAAGGAGTTTAGACTATAGCTCATATGGGCGGGAAGGACCGAAGGAGAGACAGCACAGGGACAGAGAGAGACAGAGAGGAAGGCAGGTCATGGAACAGCTAATACAGGGGTTTCGGGTTTAGGGTTTAGGGTTTAGGGTTCAGGGTTTAGGGTTTAGGGTTTGGGGTTTAGGGGGATAAATAATTGCCAATATCATTTTGAGGTCCATTTGAGGTACCGTAGACCATAATTATATAAGGAATATGGAACCATAATATTGGTAATTATCTCGGCCCCTATATTATGCTCCTAACACTACAAAATCATGCATGACCTTATTATACTGTAGCACCATACTTCGCAACGTATAAGGTATTTGGGGTCACGCTGGAATTCTATTATTGACTCTTTAAACCCCCAATAATCACAGCTTCCATTACATATTCCCATCTTCTTTTGCATTTTGTTCTTCACTCCCTAATTACCGCAGATCCAGACTTTTTTGTACCCACTGTTAAACCCTAAACCCTAAACCCTAAAAACCCTAAACAGTAAACCCTAAACCCTAAAAACCCTATACCCTAAACCCTTAAAAACCCTAAACCCTAAAAACCCTAAACCCTAAACCCTAAAACCAAGGTACGCAGTGGAGATCGCCTCGGGCTCCAGCTCCGTGGAGCACAGCAAGATGCGTGCACCTAAACCCCAAAAGTGGTCTAGGGTTCAGGGTTTAGGGTTTAGGGTTTAGGGGGGTGTACCTAAACCCCAAAAGTATGTAAAATAATAACCCTAAACACCCAAAAATAGCCATAAAGGCCATTATTTCACATACGTTCAGGGTCCAGGCACTGGTGACTGAGCCCTGTGAAGCCACTTCGCGCTTCGGGCCTGGCAACTGGCCTTTGGTTAGCTGGGAATTAAGGAATGGAATAGAAAACGGACACTTCTATAATGTGTTACATTGGGACCCTTGAGCCCTCAAGGGTACAAGGGGTTATATAGGGACAACTACAAGGATCCATTCCTTCATTCCTAGCTAACCAACGGCCTGGCAAAGGCTGAGTCTCCTCTGCCCTCAAGGAGTAATGGTACAAAGCCATACTTACAACAAGAATGTATGTTTGCCCTCTACCGCTGTTAGCAGGAGGAAAAAGAAGCAGTATCACAGCAACAGTAGCAATACCAATTTCAATAGCAATACAGAGTAACAGTTATAGCAGTAATGAAGATATCACCCCCTGGCAGCGGAAGCCTTTCATCACAGCTGCTGCCACGTCCAGCACGAGGCGCTCCTTCGGGGTTTAGGGTCTAGGGTCTTAGGGTTTAGGGTTTAGAGTCTAGGGCTTAGGGTCTAGGGTTTGGGGCGCAGGCTTCAGGGTTTAGGGTCCTGCTCTTCCAGACTGTCATGACGGCTCAGCGCGAAGCCTTCCAAAGTGCTGATGTGTCGGTACGCGGCCTGAAGAGGAAAACACGTTTTACTAATTATTACTAGTACTATTACAATTACAATTACTATTACTATTGCTCTTACTATTACTCTTACCATTACTATTCTTATTTCTACTACTATTACTCTTACTCTTACTATTCCTATGAATATTACTATTACTATTACTATCTCTATCAATTGCTGTTTGTAGTACTATCACCGCTACTACCTTCAACTACCAGGTTCCTACCTTGCACCCCGACCCAAAGATGCCGTCAAAAGAACTCGCCTTGATCTCCTCCATGGAGATGCCGTGGCTGGTGAGTGTGTAGTGCCTGGGTTCCCCAATAACCCCCTAATACTAAGGGGTTTAGAGTTCAGGGTTTAGGGTTTAGGGTTTAGGGTTTAGGGATTTTCCTAATATTCAGCTTCAATAAGGAGACACCAAAATAAAAAGGGAAAAAGGGTACTACTGGGTACCTAGATGCTGCTCCTCCGTCCACACGGACTGGATGTTGTTGATGCTCTCTGTATCCGGGAAGGCAAAGCCATCACAGTAGAGCGGCACGATAGGAATGCTGTGCCTCCAGGCACTGGTCATCTCACCAGCACACCACATGCCTCAGCCGCACAGACGCACATCTACTTTTGGCAATGCGTTGGTGGCAGGAAGACTGGATGCCATAGTGTGAAAGGAGGAAGGATCTACCTACATGTTCTCACTATCCAGGCTTACTGCCGCGGGCGCTAGAAAGCGCTTTTCAGGGCTAAAGGAGGATGCATGGTCCAGGCTGGGGTGCGCTGCAGCAGCTCTGGCGTGAGCACCGCCACCAGGCAGCGCGTATCAGAGCTAACGATTTCGAAGATGCGGCCGAGGTCATCCAGCTCATCAGAGTCCAGAAAGATGTTCATGCGATTCATACGGCCGTACTTGTGAACGATCAGCTTGAAGAATCGGCAAAGGGCACCAGCACCAGCCTTATGGTGGCAGAGGAAGGCATCGTATTTGCTCTGCGGCCTCAGCCTCATTGTCGCAGTGAAGCACGCCGCGGCAAGCGCGCAAATGGGCAGTATGCAGAGTACGCAGGTGAGCAGCACCGCAACCAGGAAGGTGCTGTCCGTCTGGTCCAGGCGCAGCAGAGGAGAGGCCAAGAGAAGCAGGATCAGAAGGGCTGTGGAAAGCACCAGGTCGTTGTAGTTGGCCACATCGATGCGCCAAGGCCAAAGCAAACTCTGCGCAGTGAGCTTCACGCAGATCACGATGCCCATAAGGCCTACCTGCAGGGCGGGCACGGCCACCAGCGCTGCTGGGATCATGGCCACCACGAGATTGTGCGTGGAGAGCAGCAAGGCATAGTAGTAGCGCTCAGGCCGGAAGCGGCCAAACAGGAATTTGTATTTCTCCAGCACTTCAAGGCCACCCCCAGACCGCAACCAACTGGGATACTTCCAGGTGAGAAACGCGATGGCACCAAGGATCGTGACAGGGTAAGCCAAGATGCCCAAACTGCCCAGGACCACAAGCGGCGCATGCTCATCGCTCCAGCAGATCATGTCCGTGCGCGTTGCCATCGTGGCCAGGCCATTGGGGTTCAGCCGGCACTGGAAAGGCCGCATCACAGTCAGGGACATGGCCGTAAGCAGTGCCACCACCAGGACACCATGCAGATTGATGAAAGAGTTGAAGCTAATGGGGCGCTGAGCCCAGCGAGCTCCCAGCCAGAAGAGGAACGTCAGCAAAAGCACTACTGGGTAAGCCAGCAGCTGGGCGCCATACTCCACCAGATGGCTCTGCGGGTCTAGGATGCATGAGAACCTGGGTTGCTGTTAAGGAACTTAAATTAAGTTACTATATTGGGGAAACCCTATGATTTACTATATATTCCATTATGGTAACTTAATTTAAGTTCCTTAACAGCAACCCAGGAACTCAATGTCTAGGCTGAAGATGGCTAATGAGGACAGGACTGCCTTGGCTGGGTCGATCCATGAGATCTCGAACTGATAGATCGCCTCAGGGGGGATGGATGGGTGGCATTTAGGTATACTAGTACCAAAGGATCTGTAGTATACGTATTTAATGTTCCATGTTCTTTGGCATTCAAATTTCTGCTAACTATTGGAATAATATCCCTTAACCCCATGTAACCCATACATAATCCCGTAAACCCTGCATTAGCCTGTATAACCCTATTGAAAGGCTATCTATCCCTGTATACAAAACTATGAAGATCCTATATAGCCCTATATGACCTTGTTTAACCCTACACAACCCCCAATATTATCACTATATAACCCCCATAGACCGCAACAAATGCCTTACCTCGTGTTGTCATGATATACCTAAGCCCTGAACCCTATATACGCCCCACGCAACCCCTATACAGCCCCCATACACCACAATCAAAGCCCCAAACCTTAAAACCTAAACCCGAAACCCTAAACCCTTTCCCCTAAACCCTAAACCCTACTTCATGTTGTAAACTGCCTCCAAGGACTGAAGACAAACCACCAGCTGCCCGAAGATGACCTTGCTGCTTCTTAAAGGGGACTTGGGATTTAGGGTTTAGGATTTCTTAGTTAGGATTTCAGGGGTTAGGATTCTAGGGTTTTGGATTTCAGGGTTTAGGAATTTAGGGTTTACGATTTAAGGGTTTTGGATTTAAGGGTTAAAACCGTTAGCGTTTAAGGGTATAATTTAGGATTTAGGGTTTGGGGGTGTATAGGCGGGGTGGGGTATAGGTATGATTATAAGGGAATGATGTACCATTGTAGAGAGATTACGGGGAACTTGGGGAAGTATAACTATCATTATGGATTCTGCAGGGACTTGGGCGGAGTATATGTCTCATTGCAAGGGGAATGAGGTAGAGACTATGATAGGGATCCACTCCCCCACTCCCCCTTAAGCCCTCTCAAAACCCTAAACCCTAAACCCTAAACCGGCGAGTCGCGCAGACGATGAAGATACTGACCGCCACACGCTTTGCCCGGCTGACCATGATGCTGGCAGCCACAAGCAGTGGTAGCAGGCCGAGAATTACCTAGGGTTTAGGGTTTAGGGTTTAGGATGGTTTAGGGTTTAGGGTTTAGGGTTTAAGGCTGGGTTGCTCTTAAGGAGCCCAGAATACGTCGCCATAGTGGGTATATATAGAAACTAATAGGTCCCCAATATAGTAACTTAAATTA
>CAJNIZ010001565.1:16641-28577 GCA_905231905.1 Symbiodinium pilosum
ACCTAGTAGCAGTAGCAGCAGCAGCAGTGGTAGTAGTAGTAGTAGTAATAGTACTAGTAGTAGTAGTAGTAGTGATACGTCGTCGTCGTCGTCGTCGGCGTCGTCGTCGTCGTCGTAGTAGTAGTAGTAGTAGTAGTAGTAGCAGCAGTAGAAGTAGTAGTGCTAGTAGTAGTGGTAGCAATAGTAATAGTAACCGACCGGCAACGGACCGGCCCACCGGCCAAACCGGACCGGCGCCGGCCAGATAGTCTAACCGGACCGCCAACCGGCCGAGCGGACAGTCTGACCGGCCAACCGGACCGGCCCACCGGCCAACCGGACCGGCCAACCGGACCGGCCGACCGGCCAACCGGACCGGCCAACCGGACCGGCCGACCGGACCGGCCCACCGGCTAACCGGACCGGCCGACCGGCCAAACCAACCGGCCAACCGAACCAGCTAACCGGCCAACCGGTTGGGGAGCCGGCTGGCCGATCGACGACCAACCGTCAAACCGTCCAACCGTCCAACCGGCTCGGCCGGTTCACCGTTTCGGTTCCACCGGTTCGCCGGTTCACGGTTACACCTATACTCCCGACCCCCTTCTGCTGACTCCCTAGCAAGGTATGCCTCGTAAATCTGAAATGAAACCTACATTAATCGTTCTCTATGGAAAGACTCCAAGTAGTGGCTCTTTGGGATAACATTGATACGTGGTGGTTTCCCAAAAGAGGTTTTAGGGTTTAGGGCTTCATGGAAACTACCATGTCAGTGAGGATCATTGTAGGGGTCTTATGGAGGATGCTATGTTCAACCCAAGAGTAACCCTTTGTAAGTTGGTTCTTTAACCTGCACGGCTGAACAATCCTTCAAAGCAAACCCTCCGCCAGAAAATTCGGCACAGTAGGGATGATAGGGATGTGCCTGTAGTAAAGCCGAAACGGTTCCTTTGAGGTTCTGTCCCCGTACCAAGCATGACACTACCAACCCTGCCACCCCAACCGTAGTCCATTCACCCATGATGGCCATCTGCCCTTGCACAGTTGAAGCCGTAAGCCCTAAACCCCTATAATCCCCCTGAAGTAGATAGAATCTGGCTTTGGGTATACTATAATAAGAGCCCCGCATACCCCATATTCGATCTACTTAAGGGGGCTGATAACACTTAAGCGAACTCCCTGTAGAAGAGCGAGGGGCCTTCTGCATACCTTGGCCTGCGTAACAGTTGGACCTGATCGATGTCCACCCCTGCCACACAACTTGCTTTTTTGCGCAGACACTAAACCCTAAACCCTAAACCCTATAAGCCCTAAACCCTAAGCCCTAAACCCTAAACCCTAAACCCCTCGGCGAGTGATGTTTCGGGTTGAGGCCTCGGATTCCTGAGTCGATTCAAGGAAATGGCTCACTAACCAGAGGCTCGGGCTTTTGGTGGCTTAGAGAACAAAGGAACCGAAAAGAAAAAAAAAATAAAATATATATATATATATACAGCCCTACTCCCGTTGCGGCTCTTGGAATCCCAAAGTAAAATACTAATGTAGACCCATGAATAATAACCCCCCTCTTTTTAAGGGCCTAAATATTAGGATCCCTATTATAATCCCTATTAAGGGGAAGGGGTTTATTAATCATGGGTCTGCGTTACTCAGTTTGAGGATTGCTTTGGAGCCCCCAAGCTAAGAAACTAATCAAATGAGGGCTTAGGGAAGGATTACGGAGTACTCAGGACAAGAAATCACAGAAAATTACAGGGAATTATACACCCCAGACCGTCTGGGGGCTTGCACTGAAGACCCTTTGAAAGAGGCAGCAGGTCAACTTGCGCCAAAGCGGTGATGCTCTTGTAGTCTGTCTCTCTTGCTCTGTTGCGGACTCTAGCCTCACCCAATATTTCATGTTGTTCGGCCAACTATACACACACACACAAGCGATGGGAGGACTAGTACCACAGCCCTTTGGGAACTCCACACCTTTCGGAGTGAGATCTGGCTTCAGTACAGCCATTTTTGTGGCATCACCCGTAGTCAATAATGGCCGCCGTGCAAGAGCCGTCTGTTTTTGTTTTTGCTGTTCCGCTTTTAGGAAAACAGGTGATCCGGCATGATCTTCCTTTGCCTTGTCCGATGTAAACGATGGCGGCAAACGCCGAACCTATCCCCGCTTGGCCCTCGTCGTGTGAAGACACATAGTGGCATGTGGCAGCTGTTTTATGGGCACGGACAGGCTAGAAAATGAGCGTAGTGTAAGGGTGAGAACTCGAAGCTGAGCTACACAGCTGCGTGAAAGCGTAATAGCGTGTAAGTAGCTGTGTCTGCTTTTGTCGCTTGCGTGCTTTTGTCGCTTGCGTAAGCTGCTAGACAAAAGCGCGGTCGTCCTGGCAGTGGCCCAACGTTACGGGATTCGGGAGGGCTGGATGCTGGCCTTACAAAGGCCAACCTGCTCATGCGCATATATCACTGTGTTTTTATGACTTGTTGATGTTTTGTTATGGGCATTTGGTGAGGTTGTCGGTTTGGTGGTCCTATACAGCGTTTATACCTCTGCTATGGAGCTTTAGCGATACTAGGGTGTAGGCATTTTGACCGCGAACGATGATTCTCTGTTGGTTTTTTGGGGTGGATTGGAGTTTCACGCAGGCCTTGGTTTAGCACTTGGGCGCTCACGCCAATCTGAAGGCGGCTCTCTGGAGTTCTCAGCCCTCTAAAAGCTGACCCAGATGAAGCAACAAAAACCGTCATGACTGCAGCGGAAATCCCTTCTGTAAACAACCATGGCACCAAGTCCGCAAAAATTAGAAGGGTCTGCACAAAACCGTCGAAAGTTAGAAAAACCTTGCAAGATCCCCATGCATTCCCTTAAGTCTCAAACAAAAAAACCTCTAGGATTAAGAGCTATGGGTACACCCAAAAAAATGAAACACAGAGACACCTCCTTGAGCCGAACAACAGCCTCTTCGAGGAAGCCTTGGACTAGGCCCTTCTCTCAAATAATTGCAGAAACTGTGGAATTATCCTTCCACCTTACAATCCCCTCAACCCTGGAACCCGACACCCTAAACTGCCGTAGACGTGCCCGAAAATCCTAGACTCTAAACCCAAGACCCCTGGAACGCCTTTCAGAACCTCTGGAACCCCTTGAAAGGATGCCCCCCGTGACTCTTCCGGGCGTTCACCAGCGGAGCCTCCCAGATATCCCTATTCTGCAGGAGCCAGTCGCAGGCTCCCTGCCAGCCTGGGGGAACAGGGTTAAGTGTTTAAGGTATATAAGGCTTCAGGGTTTTAGGGTTGGGATTTCGGGCTTCAAGATGTGAGGGTTAGGGGCTGGGATTTGAAAGCTGGGTTTTAGGATTTGGCGTTTAGGTGATAGGTGTTTGAGGGTGTAGGTTTCAAGTGTAAGGTCTAGTTCAGGAGAAGCTTGATTTTGGATCCATATCATCAAAGATCAAGCGCCTTGATCACACACGGATGACACCACCATACCATGCAAGATGACAATAGCTCCTGGATCAGCCATGCTGCTGATGGTGAAGCAGCATATGAAACACCAAATGAGCAGCGTTTTTTGGGTGGTTGAACCTAGTAAGATTATATTCCTTATATGTACTACTATACCGTGAAGGGAGGATACAATCTCACTCTATAATGGGTACCATAGTATCCCCAAATAGAATACTACTCAAATGATGATGAAGATGATGATGGTGATGGCGGTGATGAGGATGACGACAAAGTTCAGGAACACCATGGCAACGACAATGACACTGAAGGCACTGGAATTGACAATGACAAGGTTGAGAAAGATTACACTGCTGGCAGCTATACCAAGATGATAACGAAAGCAGTAGTAGTAGTAGCTGCAGCGGTAACGATATGCAATGGCGACGGAATTGCCAGGAGTCACCATAGCCATGACAACTCAAGTAAGATACACAAAGCGAACGACAGTTCTCTGATGGGCCAGAATCATGCACCCTATTGATGTTGAGTCCTAAACTCCCCTGACGTAAGCTCCACACCCCAAACCCCCCAACCATGAACCCCTCTGAGCCGTAACCCCTAAGCAATAAACCCCCAACCCCAGAAAGTTAAGCTCCACGCCCCACACCCTAAGCCCTAATTCCCCAACAGGGTTAAACATCCAGCCAAAGGACAAGCACCCCACCACTCCTCCGGTGACAAGGTGACTCCTGAAAGGATTTCGGAAGCCAAAAAATCCGAGGATTTGGGTTGTTTTTGGAAAAGCCCTAGGGGTTAGGGTTTAGGAACAGGGCTTGGGTGCTTGGGATTTCGAATTCAGGATGCAGACTCAGTGGGGGCTCGTGGCTCAAGGACCGCCCAAAACAGCATCCGAAGTCCCCTGACAAGTGCGACATAGGCCGGACTGAAACAAGGTGGCACTTCGCTTGGGATGTCGGGCTTTGGGCTTGCAGTCTGAATCTAACATTTTACGGTTACGGAATGTTGCACATCAGCATCAGCGGTCATCACTCAGAAAATCCGGAAATTTCGGGGACCACTGGGAAAAGGCAGGGATAGCCCTAGAAAGTTCACAGGGGAAGCCAAGACTTATCCACCCTAAACCTGTGGGCCCTATTCCGTTCATTTCAACCTAAGCCCTGAGCCCCGCTTAAAAGGGGTCATAAGACTTTTTCGAAGTATCTATAAGCTTTTAAACTTTGGTAGTTTCCCAAAATAAGGGGACCCCAATATAGACCCCGAAATACTATACTCCTTATTATAGGGACCTCCAAAAAAATCCAAAAAGGTACCCCTAACCCTCATATTAGGGTTCAAGGTTTTAGATCCCCTAAGCCCTAAACTCCAATATTACCCTAAAGTTTTGGCTCGAGGTGCTTCCCAGATTTTCGTGGATGGTGTTCACAGCCTGCGTGCTGCCAAACCTCGGTTCCAACGGACATGGCGGGCTAGGGTTTAGGGTTTAGGGTCTAGGGGGAGTGGATCTTTTTGGGGAAGGGGGTCCCAGAATCAATATTATAGCATTTTGGGGTCTATCTAGGGCCACCCTAAATATGGAAACTACCCTAAATCCTAAACCCTATATCCCACATAAGTAAAGAGGCCTCAGGCCATTCTTACGGCCCTGCGGGCCGGGTGTAGGGTCTAGCGTTAAAGTTTATGATTCAGGAATTTGGGGCATAAGGTGGGGCTCAGATCTTCCTGTTCAAAGGGTAGTTGTTTAAGTAGGATCTTCATGATAATTCTGTTCGGGGGTTTCTAAATGTAGGGGTCTCCTCGTGGACCTGGAAATATTGGGAGATTACATTCTGCATTGTGTATACCAGGGTTACTTTGAAGACGAAGGCGCGATTTGCAAGGATGGCTGGTAGCTATGTTCAGAAGACTACTAACTGTAGACAGACTGGGAAATACCAGAACTACTGCAATAAGAAGACGACATATAGTAGTATTGTATTAATTTGAAGAATTTCAAGGATCTTCAGAGCTGCCTCTGTGCATGGTCCACTAGAGTTATGTCCCTAAACCCTAAACCCTATTCAGTGAATGCCTTGGGTTCTCCAACAATGAGCATGGAAGCCTCAAAGCGTTTTGCAAGGGGCCTACATGGGGTTCCATGCTAGTTTAGGGTTTACTACAGGAGCCTGAATAATTACCAATAGCATTTTGCGGTCCATTTGAGGTACCATAGACCATAACTATATAAGGAGTATGGAACCATAATCTTGGTAATTATTCCCTAAACCCTAAACCCTACCATAATATTGGTAAGTATTTAGGCCCCTATAGTAGGGTTCAGAGACC
The DNA here is from genome assembly GCA_905231905.1 of Symbiodinium pilosum. Classification (NCBI taxonomy): domain Eukaryota; class Dinophyceae; order Suessiales; family Symbiodiniaceae; genus Symbiodinium; species Symbiodinium pilosum. The sequence continues at coordinate 22,405 of CAJNIZ010001565.1, forward strand.
CAACCTCCCGGTCGCTAAACCTGCGCCCTAACTGCTGACCACGAAATTGGCTGACCAAAAGTTCTGGGATTTGAAGGCCGACCTCAGAAAGAATGGGCCTGGGGTTTGAGGAATAAAGTTCATACTGTTGATGGATGAAATCTCGCACCACCTACGGCCCCTAAAACTATTATAGTTCCGAGAACTGTCGGGACCTAAGGTGGTGCAAGATTTCCTTCATCCACAGTATAGGGTAGTTTCCCAAAATAAGAGGACCCCAATCTACCATGATCCTTATTATCGGGATCCCCCAAAAAGTACATCCAATTCTTGGGAAACTCCTTAAACCCTAAACCCTAAACCCTAAACCCCCAATTTTGGGAAACCCCCATATTGGCCCAGGGTCATCATCTGCAGCACTTCTGCCTCGATGATTCTTGGGACGCCAGCAGCATGTCTACAACACAACTTGCATGCATTAGGTGGACCCCCCACCCAGCAATAGTGACTATAGGGATAATAGGGATCATATTAGGGTTTAGGGTTTAGGGTTTAGGGTGTAGGGTGCAGGTTGGGTCCTGCCCCCACCCATTAAAGTCTATAATAGGGGTCATATTAAGCGCTATATATAATCATATTATACATATGATCCAACTGTTAATGAGTGGGGGCAGTACCCAATGCATGCAGCAGAATTTACGGTAGTGGTTTACGGTTCTGGGTTATAAGAGCCTGGCTCCTGTAGATTCTACTGTAGATGTTGCCCCTGAGCGTGGGCAACTCACACCTTTACTCTGATGGTTCAGAAGCTTACGTATCAGTCATCATCTGTTGAATTCCGTTCCTTTTCTCATATAAGGGTCCTGCTCCAATACCTCAACGGCTGTTGAACGCCACTTGGTTGTGGATGTAGGGATCCCACTCAGATACATCGAAAAAAGGATTCTACATGTCATAGGCCCCCCCATCAGGGGATCTCTCGTTCTTGCAATCCCATCTCACCTCGTCCGTCGGCTCCTGCTGCATGCTGCATTGTCGACCCGAAGTTTCTACTTTTGCTAGGAGTCCAAGACCTCAAAGAAGAGAGGAAGAGAGAAACACTTACATATTTAGATTGGTTTATTTATCATTTATGACAATTTCAATTTTCTTGACCATTCCTCATTTTCTTGTTAGGCTGAAGACCTCCCTATAACCCTAAACCCTGAAGTCTACCCAAACACTAAACCCTAATCCCCATTGATGTGCTGGTGAAATCTGACGCAGCATCCTCTTTAAGTTGGAACGGTGGCTCTCAACCAAAAGCCCTTGCCGTGAATCGAACTTTGCTCAAACACGTTTCAAAGTTTTGCTCAAACACGCTTCAAAGTCTTCAGGGAGACATAGGGGACCACAAACCTGCAAAAACACAAAAACAGACCCCAGACTCCCTAAAGTTCATTTGATGATATGGATGCCTGGAACAATTTTCAATCCCTGCGGCTATTCCACGCATACTTGTGGTATAGGGTTAAGGGGTAATCTCCACTATGCTCCCTGGAAAATCTTTCCTCCGCTTCCCAAGCTATACTTGGCAACCTTAGAAGTCCCGGGGCCATCACCAACAGCACAATCAAAAGAAATGGAAGAGGCGAAGAAACAAGGAAATCGTGGTTTAGGGCTTAGGGTGCAGGATTTAGGGCTTAGGATTTAGGAGGGTTAAGGTTTCGGGAAGGCATACAAACCTAATACCCCACATACCATGCAAACAAATGGATACCTGCCGCAAAAACTGAATTATGATTACATACCAGCCCACCACATACTAATTAGTCCCTGGGCTTCTGCAAAAGCCTGAATATAATCACCATGGCAGTCTCAGAGCCCAAAACGAATTCAAATATAGACCCAAAAGTACTATATTGCAGTTTGTTGGGACCCCCAAAACGATACCCTAATTTTGGGAAACCGCCCACCTTTACTCATCGCCATGCAAGCCACCAGTATTTACCGAACCCAAGCCATGAGGACATGAAGGTCTCTCAAATTTTGGGGCCCCTTTTAGGGGTTAGGGGGTTTAGGGTTTAGGTGAATTTTGGGAATCCCTCTTAGGGTTTCGGGGTTTAGGGTTTATGGCATACGGGGGCAATCCCGCACCATTTCAGCTCTGAAAACACAGAGATCCTCCGTCTGTCCTAAATCACAAGAAGATCAACATAAACAAACAAACAAACAAACAAACAAACAAACAAACAAACCAACAAACCAACAAACAAACAAAACAAGGACCACAAAACGAAGAGAATAGGAACGGCATAAAGACAACGATAAATCCAGGCTACAGTGGAGATGTCCATGTTTTTGAGAAGGTCGCGGACGTCTGGAGCGAGAACATCTAAGTTCCTTGATCAGTATGGCGGATATGTGCAGGATCCGGGTGTAACCATCGTGGTTTGGGCGCAAGTTTCAGGGATCAGGGTGAAGGAGCAGAGTTTGGATTGAGCGCCTTGGGAATTCTAGCCGTAGGAGGGTTATCGTGATCCCGTAAGACTCATGCAAAGGTTGTCTTCAAAAGCTTTAGTCAAGACCCATCAACGAAATATTGCCCTGGCTTATACGAACAGATATTCCCACAAATTCTACCTGAACACTATCTTGGAACATGTACTCTCAACAACAGGGGGCTTTGGCATAGAGAACAGCTGCAACTCAACCTTTACAGCTGCATTTCCTGTCTCGGACTCGGGATGGGCAGGGCTGATGGACTGATCCCCGTCCCAGGGGCAAGCCCAGTAGCCTCAGAACAACAGACATGGGAACAATGTATCCCCCTGGACACAGGGAGGCAAAAGCATACCAAAGGGCTAAAGTTAAAGGTTTCGGGTTTAAGGTTTAGAGTTTAGGCTGTGTTTGGGATTTTATGGGAGATATGCTTAAATACAAGCACGTGATTTACTGAGCAAACATCTAGAAGCGTGGTAGCCTTACTACCAGCCCTCGGCCATACCAGAACAACTCAGGAATCTGCTATGGCCGCATAGCCAAACAAATAATCAGGTTCTAATTTTGGGGGCTTGCAAATTCAAAGTTTCCCCAACACTTTGGAAACCTGAGCCCCCTCACCTTGAAACCTAGACCCCTGAGCTATTAATATTGAACTCTGAACCCCTTTGCCCTAAATCTGAACCCTGAAACCCCACCTACGCCCTACGGCTGATACTAAGAAAACCTACATGACGTCACGAGACATACAGTACTTAGAGCCGAGGTAAAATGTCAATATCAGCCGTTGTATACCATGCCCCTACATTCCCTACATGACCCTGACCCTAAACCATAAATAACATATGAGCTATAGTCTAAACTCCTAGCATCCCCCTTAATAACCCCTATAGTAGTCCCCTATATAGTCCCCCATATAACCCCCTTTAAGGAGTTTAGACTATAGCTCATATAGTAGTTTCCTTTTTTCCACTATTACCCAGTCCCCCTTACCCTCCCAATTCTTATCCAGGTTTCTGGTTCCCGACAATTCGCAAATCCAGAGGCTGTGCCATGGTAGCCTGTGAACCTGGATTTGGGGGCTTAGGGTTAGGATTTGAGGATGAATGTTGAAGGCTCAGAGCTTCGGGATTCAGGTCTGAGTGAGGGCTTACGGCTTTTGGGGTTGGGGATTGAGATTAGGGCTGGGTGGTAAGGATTTCGGGATCAGGGTCGCTGCGTCGTGTGAGGCAGCCCAACCAACCAAACCTTTCCTTCTAGGCTGTAGCAAGAGAACTCAGCTAGATCCCTTGGACCAAGTATTTCTTTTCGATGGTCAGCTTAATCTTCAAACCGTGGTTCGGTTTGGTGGGAGACCCTTGCGGGGAGCGAAAAGAAGAAGAAGAAGAAGAGCTGGAGGCTACGCAAAATCTCAAAACGGTTATTGTCAGTGTTAGCCCTAGAATTGTGACGCTTACTGTATTACTTCCATTTCTTAAGCATTGCTACGCTTGTTACTTTTATGGGTGGTACCCTGGAGGCCAAGGAAAGACTGTCACAAGCCCTGGGCGACTTGGGCGTCTGTAAAAATTTGCCAACCTTGCGGGGGCGAAGAGCTTTGGGTTGTGTAAAGGGCTTTAAAAGTAGAGTTAGAATCTTCTTGAAGTAGATTGAATATGGCTTTGGGTATAGTATAATAAGATCCCCATATACCCCATATTCTATCTACTTAAGGGGGACTATATGCTGAGGTAGAGCTTAGGGGCGGTAGATGTTGGAGGACCTTAAACCCTAAACAGCTCTGGCGACCTTGGAACCGGAAGGACTCCTCCCGATTACGCTGAAAAGAAAAAGGGTTCCTTTCGCAGCTTTCTTAAATAACGCATAACCCAAAAGAGTATAAACGCTGCCTAAGGCGGACCCAAAGAAGCTGAAACCAGGGCCCAGCAACCCAAATTCCACTGCTGTTCGTTGAAGTCTGGGAAGGAAATCCTGGGCAGGTTGTGCACACGAAAGATTTTCAGGCCCCGGACGGTGTGCGTTTTTCTGGTTCCTTATTGAGGTGCTTTCGGAATGCACAGCTTTGTGTTCCGTAGTGGCTTTTAACATTAAGCGAATTCAGAGTTATATCAGACAATGACCCAGATTTGGCTGTGAGGATTCAGGCTTGGATACTGTAGTCTGGGCCTCAGGATTACGAGGCTTGAGGTCTCATGGTGAAGCAGCTTTGTCAAACCCCCTGAGCACTAAACAGCCTACCGGTGCTTGAGGGAGAGTAGGGGAGTGGATCCTTGCACTAATCCCTAAATAATGGATCCCATATGAGGTAATTTCCCAAAACAGGAGGACCCAAAAAAAGAGCCACAAATACAAGAATACTTACTAGGGGGCCCCAAAATAATGCCCTATTTTTTTGGAACCCAACATCACACAATAACAACCCCTAGGTTGGCTAAACAGACCCTCTCCCCCAATGCAGGCCCCTATTGCTTTGACCCCCCAACCCCCCTAATACCGAATACTCGCCATACAATACCATGAAGTCCTGGGCGGAATACTTATCATGTAGGGGTGGGGATTTCATTTGTTGAGGATTCGAAGATTGCACTTCGGGTCACCGCTCGACGACTCAACACTGAACAGATTTCTTGTGCAGTGGATCCTAAGGATACGTATGTACATAAATAAGGTACGGAACACCTTTGAAAGTCAACTGCCCGAATCTCGGAGACACCAGAGCTTTGCCCGTGTAGCTGGCGGGGAAGAGGATCCCCAAACTGATATAGTCCCCCTTCAGTAGATAGAATATGGGGTATAGGGGCATATTATTGTAATATACCCAAAACCATATTCTATCTACCTGAGGGGTGCTATACCTCTAAAACCCCTAAACTGGAACTTCTGTTCACTCCCCCGCTCCCCAGTAAGCTTGAAACAGAAAGAACTCTCTGCTTAGCTATCTCAACCCCAGAACATTTCCTTTTTATTCAGCCATGGAGGGCTTTTTGTGCATGAACCCCAAGTCAACCATACCTCTAAACCCTAAACCCTAAACCCCTAAACCCCTAAACCCTAAACCCTAAACCCTCAACCTCTAAACTTTATCTCTTAGTTTGCGTCTCCAAACTGTAGCATGAGTGGAATCAGAGTTTAACCCCTCCACTGCACGATTGCAAATCAACAGCAAGCACAGCTGACTCCGCTCATAGCCAGCACTGAACCAGACCTTCAATCTCCCCGATGCCATGGATCCTGAACTTCAAATCTTAGAAGAAACCCAGAGATCATACCTACGCCGTTAGACCATAGCTTTCGTTCTGTCTTGGGGATGCCATATCCATCTCAGAGTTTCTGAAACCCTTCATGGTCCATAAAGGGGAAGCCCAAAATCCCATCGCAATCCCCGCCCATCCCTTGGGAGGTCCCCTGTTTCACCCTACACCCTACCCCTATAGTCCCCCTTAAGTAGATAGAATATGGCTTTGGGGTATATGAAAATAAGATCCCCATATACCCCATATTCTATCTACTTAAGGGGGACTATATCCCTTAACCCTAAACCCTAAACCCTGAATAGTAGCTTCCATTTTCTCTTCCATTATCCCAATAATATACCCCATACTCTATCTACTTAAGGGGGACTATAAACCCTAACAGAAGGCCCAGGATCATCCGCATGCCCAGCGATCTGAAAGTCAAGTCCGGCTCCCAGAAGAAGAAGACGACCGCATGGC
>CAJNIZ010001566.1:240-28574 GCA_905231905.1 Symbiodinium pilosum
TGCCGACCGCACGCAGCTGCACCCTTTGCGCCGGCGTTGGCCACAGCACGTCCCCTTATTTAGCTAGAACCCCTAGTAGCTAAAAAGCTATCTGGGGCACAAGTTCGCAACAAGGGAGGCAAAGGGTGCAGACGTAGGCGTGGAAAAGGCAACGCATCGGTCCATCAACGCAATTTGCATTTCTGGAAATCTGGGGGCTCTTAAGCCCCTGGAGCTTTGGGTATTTAGGCTATTTAGAATGCTTAGGGCATTTAGGATATTTAGGGTATTTCAGGAACTCAGGGAATGTCTGGGGTACTTAGGGCTTCGGAGATGCAGGGATTACCAAGGAATGATGGGGGCCCCGATAGAATGAATCATGTTCAATCCTTCCAGCACCAAGAAAGGTGGTACCCTTCAAACGAGCCATGGGGTTTTAAGCTATCCTAAAGTGTAGGGAGATATATAAACCATAAACCCTAGACATATCTATATCTATATGCATGTAGGTTTATATGTTCATTTTTTTGGGGGGGTGGCTTGAGGCTTACGTGCTCTGAACCAAGGCAAGGAACAACGCCAGAGCACCTGACCACGCCGATCCCCTCTCACATGCGCTCCTGAGCGGCATCTAGACATGGTACTTGTTCAAGGGTTTAGGGTTTGGGGTTCAACCCTGAACCCTAAACCCTAAACCCTAAACCCTCAACCCTATAGACCCTAAACAGCCGCTACCCCCTACCTGTTCCTGGTCCCTTATCGGATTATAGGACATATAAGCCATAGTCTAAACTCCTAGTATGCCCCTTAGTAACCCCTATAGTAGTCACCTATATAATCCCTTATATAAACACCTTTAAGGAGTTTAGATTATAGCACATATAATGGTTCAATAAAGCCCGCAGGATGAAGACCCATACCACGGGCCCGTAGTTCCAATTTGAAATCCCTGCTTCGCGGTTCAGGCTGCAGGGGGAAGTAGTTTCCATAAAGACGGAGACCCCAATCTAGACCCGAACATACTTTTATCCGTGGTATGCATCTATTTTTTGGGAAACTGCCACATCCTCATGATAACCAGTTGGGGGCTTGAAAAAAAAAGAGCCCCCTTATATACCGCCAAACACTACAAGCTTCATATTATCGGGGCCCCCAGAAAGATTGGAGTATCTGGACAGTAGATCCCCCATAACGGCCCCTGGAAACTAGTAGTACAGAGTACCAGACTGGCGGTTCCACTTGCTAGATCCTCCAACCCTAAACCCGAACCCCTAAGCCCTAAAACAGGCTTGGGAAGACTGGATGAGATCATGTGATCTCAATCAGGCTGACAGAGCTGCGGCACAGCTTCGACAACATGCGGTTTAGGGTGTAGGGTTTAGGGTTTAGGGAGCAATTAACAAATGAACCGATAAAACAAACAGTGCTCCACCGCGACGGCGCGCAGCTAAGGTTCTGCTATTCTGAAAACCAGATTTCTGAACCGGGGTCCGCGCAAACCGCTCCCAGCTTCCAAATCCATCAAGAACTAGGGTTTCATGGGTTTGGGGCTTAGTAGGGGTCAGGGTTTATGGTTTAAAGTTCTCGTTTGCCCCTGGGTTGTATATTGTAAAGACAACCTATCCAAGCATCCCCTTCGGGACCCCCCTACATCAGGAGAGTAAGAGGAAGATTTGCTCGCGCTCTTAAATAGTAGGATTTTACCTGTTGGTCCCCAGATTGGTCGCAAAATATTTACAGTCACAAGTTTCCTAAGCTACACTAACACTAAGTACACTAACCGAAAACCGTAATTACAACCCTACTTCAGATGTTTAAGGACCCCAGGCCGCAACATCTTGTGTGCAGTCCTGTGCGAATGCTCCACAACGCAAGGGTGCAAAGTATATCATGATCATATTCTCCACCAGACCTAAACGACCAGTATAGAACATTGCATACTGGAGCCGAAGAGACCTTCTATGTTGTAAAAACACCTTCAAAGCCTTGCATAATCCCCCCCCTTTACCATTCTTTGCCCACCCGTGTCCAACTTTGGATATCCCAACCCACTAAACTTGGATCCCAATCTGGTGGTTTAGGGTTTAAGATTTAGGGTTTGAGGTTACAGCCCCCAACCCTAAACTCCAGCGTGAACCCATTTGCAGGCGCAGTTTCCATGTCATTTTTCATTTGATTCCCCATGCCGGTGGGGTTGGGATTGCTACAACCCTGGATACTAGAAACCTGAAGCCCCTAAATCAAACCCTAAATCCCAAACCCAAAGCCCTAAACCCTCTAAATCCAAACCCTAAACCTTGAACCCTAAATCCCTAAACCCTAAATCCCAAGTGACCATTCATTGCCCAGGCGCAGCCCTGAAGAGCAGGTGATCGTGTCCTGGTTGGACTACAGGCTAAGGGTTTAGGGTTTGGGGTTTAGGGTTTAGGGTGGGGGAGAGGGGATTTTGGAATTCCCATAAACTAGGGGTTTAGGGTTTAGGTTTCGGGATTTGGGGCTTAGAGTTCAAGCTTGTTTTGGTTTGGGAAGTTTACGGTTCAGGGTTCCAGGGTTCAAGGTTCTGGGAGATACGGTTCCAGGGTTCAAGGGTGAGGGGCTCTGGGGTCTCAGGCTTCATGCGGTTTAGGGTTGTAGGGGTTTGAGAGTCTAGGGTCCAAGGTTTTAGGTGCAACGGCATCAAATACAGGCCCAGAGCCCTGAACTGTACAAGCCCTGAACCCGAAGCTCTCTGCTGCAAAGCACTAGATCCTAAGCCAGGTACTTCAGAGGGCCGAATGATTACCAATATCATCCCTTATAGTCCTTACATAACTACCATTTGGGGTAGTCTACCCCTAAACCCTAAACCCCTAAACCCCCACAAAACCTGTTCAACTTCTTTAGTTCCTATATTCGACCAGGGTTTTGAGGTGTGCTGCGCCGTAACTGCAAGCAAGGATGAACATGGAAGTTCTACGCCTGATTTACAGACATGTGTACGAGGTTATGAGAACACTCATATGGGATGACACAGACCCTAGTTATGAGATAAGCTCTCACCAACAAAATCTCAGACCCCCTGAATTCAACCCTTAAACTTGAACGGCGCTTAGACTAAAGCCCTACTGCTTAGGGCCCAGGAGCCATCTGCAGCCGCTGTTGCAGATGATGAATCACATCCACCGCCCGCCTCGTGCTTCATGAAGTCTTCAGGTTAAGAGGTTCCCTTGGACCAGGGTTTAGGGTTTAGGGTTTAGGCTAAACCCTAGACTTTAAGATAACTCTTGAGAGGCAAAACTCTATGACATTGTGACACGCCAGGAGCTTGGAATGGACTGTCGGAAAGGGCTCGGGACCTGGGATCTAGAGGTCCCTTGTGGAAATTGCTAAGGTTTCCTGTACTTAGGTCTATAAGGGAAAATGTAGCGGAAATTGTTTCCATTAGGCTATATTGAGACAAGGAATTCGATCAAGTACCATGCAGGATTTCTCATGCAGGTTCAAGCTCAAGACTAAATCAAAGGCAGACTCCCCAAAACACTGGCCTGACAACCTTGTACTTCAGTAGGCCCAACACCGTGCACCCAACACCTAAGGCCTGAACCCTGAACCTTAAACCTACACAACACCCATGTTCCAATATGGTAGTTTCCATTTTCTTTTCCATTATCCCAATATCACCCCTAATGTATAGAACCCCAATATACTATATAGTAGTTTCCATTTTCTTTTCCATTATCCCAATATAACCCCTAATGTATAGAACCCCAATATACTATATAGTAGTTTCCATTTTCTTTTCCATTATCCAACATATAACCCCTAATGTATAGAACCCCAATATGCTATGTTGTAGTTTCCATTTTCTTTTCCATTATCCCAATATAACCCCTATATAACCCTATATAACCCTTAATTTCGGGAAACTTCCATTTAATTATAGTAGTTTCCATTTTATTTTCCATTATCCCAAACTATAATCCTTATTATAGGGGCCCCCAAAAAGGTACCCCTAATTTCGGGAACCCCCCATATTCAGCTCGGAGTTGAAGAGGTATGGGATTTGGTGGTTTCCCAAAATTAGGGGTACCACTTTAGGGGTCCCTATAATAAGAACTATAGTATTTGGGGGTCTATATTGGGTCCCCTTGTTTTGGGAAACTACCATTTGGGTTTCAGGTCTCGGGGTTTAGAGTGTGGGGCTTAGCTGTTCGAGTTGGGGGTTTGTCTTGTTTGGGGGCGGGGCTTCGGATGTAGGATTTGAGGTGTAAGAAGGAAGGGGGCTTAGCATGCAGAATACACAAACACAAAACAATGTGTTCGCACCTTTGCATGACGTTCCATGACCCTAAGCCCTAAACTGCCTAAACGCTTAGTCCTATGCTGCTAACCCCCTCGAACCCGAAGGCCTTGAACCCTCTAATGTAGCCCAGGACCACAACACCTAAAACTCGCAACCCTACCGTAGGAGCCTAAATATGCAACTACCAGTGTCATTAGGTCTATGAAGGGTACCCTATACCAAGTTATACATCGAATCTAGGACCGTCATATTGGTACCTATTTAGGCCATGCACAATACCAGGGGAAAAAAGAACCTTGGCCTCCACTGGCGCAGCGTACACAGGACGCTATTGTAGGAGACAAGGTCAGCGCTAACCTCACTTTGCAGGCTCAAGGTTTGACGCAGAAGAATGCTGCACCCTCATGTAGACCCGTGATTAATAAACCCCCTCCCCTTAATAGAGATTGCAATAGGGATCCTAAGATTAAGGCCCTTCAAGGGATTTTTTTCATCAGGGGTCTACAGTAAACCCTAAACCATGTTTGGAGTTTCAGGGGTTGGGGTGTAACATTTTGAAGTTCATGTCTGAGATTTTAGATCTTAGGAAGAGGAGAGGGCGGGCGATGAGATTGCTGGTGCTCTCAAGGCTTCAGGGGTTGAAGGTTGTGGGTTGAGGGTTTAGGGTGTAGGGGTTCAGGGTTTAGGGGTTGGGGTTCAGGGTTTAGGGGTTGTTTAGAGGTTGGGGGCTCTGGATCTCTGGGCTTCAGTTGTTGGGGGGGGGGTTCACGGTGCGGAGCTGGGCGCTCTGGATTTGAGGGGCTTGCAGTAGACGATTGGCAGTGTTATGGCGATTCGGATTGTGGGCTCTTGGCTTAGGGTCGAAACTTCAGCTTGTAGGAAGTAGAGCTAGGCTTTGTACTTTTGACTTCTGAGTTATGAGGGGAAAAGTGTCGAGTTAAAGGGGTGGCACTTTATCAGATGCTTTATTTCCTAAGTCCTCAATCAAAGGGGGCCCAAAGTCGTACTATGGAGGAAGATACGGTTGCCCACAGAAAGCTAGGTAAATCCATGTGGCTGCAGTCTAAACTCCGAGTATCCCGCTTCCTGACCCTCCCCTATATAATCCCTATATAACCCCCTTGAAGGAGTTTAGACTATGGTTAGGGTTTGGGGTTAGGGTTCATGGATTAGGGTTTAGGATTGGGTTCGGGATCGGAAGGCTTCGGATTTTGGGTTTAAGGTGCAGGGTTTGGCTTTTGGGTTTAGCAAGGGTTTCGGGATTAGGGTCAGGGTTTAGGGTAGTGTCCCGCTTAAGTAAATAGTCTGTGGGGTATATAGGGTATGATCTTGGGCGATTCCATATGCTTTCTACTTAACGGGGACTATAGAATCATGTAGGGTTCAGGGCTTCAGGCTTGGGAGGTTGCAAAAGGGATTGCAATATCGGGCTTTTGACCCATGAAGGTTCATCAAGTGCTTGGGGTTTAGGGCTTAAGGTTTAGGGCTTAGAGTCTTAGAGTCTAAGGTTTGCATTTCGCGCGGGACACGGTTCGGGCAACGTAAATACAAGCAACACAACAAAGTTCCCCCAATGCGCATGTGCATAGCTGCCTAGGCATCCCTGTGCAAGTACACAACGAGCTTGGGAAAGCAGCATCATGTTTTCGTGCATAATTTCCAAGAAAAGAACATGAGGCATCCAAGATGTAGGAGGAACGCCTCAGACATCCAAATTTCAACTCAACAGCTTTAAAAACAAAAGCGAACCATCCGCAAGCTATTGAAGGGTTCCCGGTTTCTGGGCTCGATCTGCGTCAGGACATAAGCAACCATAAGCACTAAACAAACCCTGAGCCCCAAACCCTAAACCTGAACCCTAAATCCTAAGCCAAAGCCCAGAAGCTAAACCCGGACCTAGGTTCTACTTGGGGCGGGGCATAGGGGATACATAGGAGCTATACAAGGCTTACAGGCAACGGGTTCCCAAATTTAGGGGAACCTTTTTCGGGGTCCCTATAGGGTTTAGGGTTTAGGGTTTAGGTTTAATAAGGGTGATCGTATTTTGGGGTCTACCTTGTAGTTTCCCAAAATAAGGGGACCCCAATATGGACCCCAAAATACTATAATCCTTATTATTGGGCCCCCCAAAAAGGTACCCCGAATTTTGGGAAACCCCCACTTAGGGTCCCCCTATTTTGCCAAATGCAGCTTGGTTCACACATTCACGGATCACATGTAAGGCTTCCTTCCACCTGACGGGTCAGGGCTTTGGGATTTCGGGTTGCAACGGGATTCCTTACCTGAACCACAAAAGTATGTAGAATAATGGCCTTTTGGTCTATATTTTGGTGTTTTGGGCAATTGTTTTACCTACTTTTGGGGTTCAGGTAAGCCTTTGCAGTATGTGGGAAGATGAGAATGCGTCAGAAAAAATGTGGGACAAGGCTGTGAAGGCAAAGTGTCCTGAATTTCTTGAGGGTCTCCATGGGAGTTTCTCAGCAGGAAAGTTAAACCCTAAACCCAACAACCTAAACCCTAAACCTTGAAGCTAAAGCCTAAACTCTCAGCCCAAAACCCTTGACCCCTCCATGGAACTCCCAGCATGGTCCAATATATCACATAAAGTATCCCGAGCGTATCTAAGTTGAGAAGCCCCAAATTCCCGCCCTAAACCCGAACGGCTTAGGCTTGTTTATAGGGTTTAGGGGTTTAAAGAGTTTGGAGTTTAGGGTTTAGAAATTTATGGGGTTTAGGGGTTTAACGTTGCTGAATCCTCTAATCCAGGGCTTGCAAATACGAAGTCCTTGACCAGAAAATTGGCTTGAGGGACCTGGGGTTGGGCCGTGAACATCAAGCCAAGACGGCTAGATTCAATGCTGTCCCTTCGGAGGGTAGCGCTATTGGATTTCAGGAGTTCGGCGGCGTATGGCATTTGTGATTTGGGGCCTCGGATTAGGGGTTCGGGTTTCGGACATACGCATTGGGGCCTATAGAACAAAGTAAGCTCCTTGCCATAATATACTATAATATACCATGATATACTCTAACCTATTTTTATATACGATAATCTACTACAATATACTTTTATATGATCGAGGGCTCAGGCCGCCAAGTCTATAGGTCTTTAAGGTCATGGTTGAGGTTGCTGGGGAAAAGGCAATGGTGAGGATGTAGGGATTGGCGAATGAGCATTAACGCTTGAACGTGAACTTCACTGCTATCCCTAAGAAGAGCGCTTTCCGCACTTCTACCTGCTTTTATCTGAACGCTAAGGTTAGTAAATGATGGCCCACACCCATCAACCGGCGCCCTAAACCCTAAACCCCAAAGGCATGTATTCTACACCTTTTGGGGGGTGGTTCAGGAAGCCCTGAAATCAAAAACTGCCAAGCTCTGCACTTTTCTGTGGAAACCCTTGGCCCCCTTGAAGGGACACGTAGCCGCTATGTAGGGATCATGGAAAAAGAAAGTGGAACCAGAACCAAATGGAAGTGGAAATGGAATGGAAAGCCCTCAGCCATAAATCCGTTCTTTTGGCATCAGAAACCTTCCCAAAAACCTGATTGCAATACCAGTACAAACCCTCCTGGGTATTTCCGAAAATGCCACACATGATCATAAACTCCTCATGAAGATCTACGTACATGGTGCTACCACAACTCAGTGAATCATGATTGATTTTTTTGGGCGCATAAGGGGTTCTTGCGTGCCCTTCTCCATGCCTTCATGATCTGACTTACAACCAGAATCCCAAACCCTAGGTAATACCATAGCATGCACTTCCTTTCTAGTCTAGCCTGAACTCAAAGCCACCAAGCCCCAACCCCCAAACCCCTAAATCCTGTAATCTTAAACCCGTAACCCCTTACACCCCAAACCCCTAAAGCCCCAAACTCCAAAACCTAGACCCCCGAACCGCTAAGGTTAAGTACATTCGTCGGATCACGCTGAAGCCTTCCCCCCCGTGCCACAGCACTGACGACGGTACTGCGCGTGACTGAGTCCTAGCGCTGTTGGGGCTCAGGGCTTAGTTCTTGTTTTAGCGACTCTTGGGCTTAGAGTGTTTAGGGGTCAATGTCCTAGTCTAAGGTTGAGAGTGAGGGCTTCGGGTTCATGATGGTGCTGCTGGAGTGCTTGATCGACGAGCCGGATTGATCCTCCATCCTTGTGAACCCCTGAAGGTCCCAAAGACTCTATGCCCCGGCTGTCGGCCCCTAAATCCCCTAAACTGGCCCTATAAACCCTAAACTCTAAGTCCTACGACCCAATAAAAGCCTAAACCTTGACTGTTTTAATTCCACATCCCATAAACCTTCCGATCCTGCTTCAGCTTTTGTTTCCTGAGCGCCGTGGACAATGCCAGAGCCACTTCCCACTCCGCCATACGTGCGCAAGCACCTCGGTTGCTGTTAAGGAACTTAAATCAAATTAAGCTACTATCTTTATAAGGATAGTAACTAAGGGTATATAGGGTCTCAGCTTAGGCGTTAGGGTTACTATACTAAGGGAATCCTGTGACTTATTATATACCCGTATTATGGTCACCTAATTTAAGTTCCTTACCTTAAGGGTCCAAGGACCCACATAATAGGGCTTCAGGGCCCAAATACCAGTAGTATTTCAGTATTTGGGCCCTGAAACCCTATTATGTGGCTGCTTGGACCCTTATATAATCCTCCTATATCCCTATATATCCCCCTAGAACCCCCTTTAAAGGGACCCTATTATTTGGGTCCTTGGACCCTTAGGGTTAACAGCAACCCAGACACTGATGGAAGAGTTGTAGGTGATAGTGTCTCCTCAGGCGAAGGGTTTAGGGTTTAGGGTTTAGGGTTTAACGTGGGATCCAAGTGTCGGACACAACACAAGTATCGTCATATAAGGTGACATGTGAGCACAGCAGTCATATGTACCCTACATATCTACTACATATAGAGTGTATATATATATATACATATGTATATAGATATAAGATATGTTTATTCATTTATTTCTAGGTACCATGGTCCCTCATACAGGCTCCCTGAACCGTAGTCAGGATCCAATCCAAGAATCCCCTGACTCTGACGAACAAGTCCCTAAGCTCTAGACTTTAAACCGCCCGACACCACCCAAAAATACGAAACCCTAAAACCCCAAACTCTAAACGTGTGGCTGCAATCTTTTGAGGCTTATTGATGAGTTGTAAAGGGATTAAGGGGCCTTAGGTTTCTAGGTTGCAGCTGAGTTCTGACAATGAAGCCGCAAATCTTCACTAATATAGCTTACTTAAGAAGTTTTAAACGCAAAATAACTCTATGTATATATGGATATGTAGCATACTTGTAGAAAGCCTACAAATATAATCCTGGAAGAAAACATGTCTTGGCAAGGACTGCTCAGGAGAAACTTTCTGAGGACACAAACTGAGCCACGAGCAGCGACACACCTCCCTCATGACAGCAGCTTCTACTCGTGTCCCTTGGCAAAACTCAACCTCACAGTCCCTCCTTTTGAAGTTTTTTTGGATTCTGATTGACGTCTGGTTCGAGTGTAGGAAAACCCAAACATAAGCCATTAGCCGTTTGGTGAAAATCCTCCGGGCACGGGGCCATGCATCCAAGCTTTGCCGTGCTGTGTATTCTGTGTGTTTAACCCAGCCTCAACTTGCCTTATGGGTCTCAGCATGCACTTGTACTCCTGGGGCTCCGAGAAGGTATACAAACAGCCTGGGCTTCTTGAGAGCGACATCGCCAGACCTCTAGAATTGAGGGGCTGCCAGGTATACCTTGAAGGACCCCGGAAACCGCGGAAGTACTCCTTCATCAGCGCTAGCAAACTAGGTCTGCGGACCCTTTAACGTGTTCACAGGGTTTGGGTTTAGGTTGCTGACCTTATTCATAAGATGGGTTTGTCCATGATGAGCCCGGCGAAGGACACCCCCAACCCTGCAGTGTAAAGCCCAGAACTTCAAACCCCTGGCAACCTGCTCGTGGTAATCTTACTCCCTAGATTCCCCAAAGTTAAACTAAATCCTAGAGCCCCATGATCCCCAACGTCCCCCACTACCCACTGAGGCTCTGAGGTGGTCCACTGGGTTTTGATTCAACCTGACAATGCCGGGCAGAATTCAAGAGGTCGAAAAGGGCAACATCGTTGACGACCATTTCTCCCTGTGTACAATAGTTTCCATGTTTTCCATTATCCCAATATAATCCCAATATAATCCCTATATAGCGCTATATACTACAGTAGTCTCCCTATTTTATACCCCTCGAGGTCGAACCAGTCACCATGAGTCTGATGCAGCTTGCGTGACGTAGTGCTTCACACCCTGAATCTCAAACTACCGCCCGATCCCTAAACCCGAAAGACATGAATCCTCAACCCTGAAAACTTATACCTAAACCCCAAAAGTATGTAAAATAATGGCCTTTAGGGCTATTATTAGGGGTTTTAGGGCTATTATTTTACATATTTTTGGGGTTCAGGCAAACCTTATTGTAAACCCTTAGGCGTCTCTCCTGCCAAACGATGTGTCTCAAGGTCTCCCAGGAGCCAGACAGCCAACTCCCATTTTTCCGCTCCTTGGCTCATACTCGCCGGTAAGGAGCGTAAAGTAATTAGTTGAATTGTCATAACATTACCTGGGCCCCAAAAGCAGGTAAAATAATAGCCCTAAACTCATAATAATAGCCATAAGGGCCATTATTTTACATACTTTTGGGGTTCAGGTAGTAAAGGGTAAACAGTGGGGCTCCCTAATTATGGTAGAAAGAGTGAAGTTCCTCGACAGCAAGCCATTTTAGCATTCAGGAATGAGGGTTTAGGTGATCATCTCATATGAAAGCTCTATACACCTACTTTGAAAAGATGGCATTTTCATGTTGGTGGGGTGTAGGGATATTAACGCAAAAGTTGCAACGTCTGCGCTGGGGTTTAGTATTGCAATGAAAACTTGGGATTTCGGGACTAGTAATTGTAGTACAGGTTTTGGGCAAGTATATGATTCTTGGGAACTTGGGCCCATAGGGTTAACCACGATTTTCAAATTCGACCCAATTAGGAGTTAGAGGTGATATGCTTCGTTGCTTTCCGGCTCTATTTGGCATCAAGGCTCTGTCACAAGCACTGATGGCGGCGTTGTACGAGATGAGGTTGTGCAGTTGCACGGAAGCCGCCTGCGCGGCCCGCTCTCTCTCTCTCTCTCTCTCCCTTTGTATCTCTGTCCCTGGAACAGCCTACGTAAAGTGAAGAAATCCATGCTCCCTGCACGAAGACCATAAGGACGACGACGACGCCAGCGACGACAGCACCAAAAAAAAAGGAGGAGGTTATATAGGGGCAGAATAGGGGTTATATATGGGTTATATAGGGGTTGTATAGGGGCTAAATAGGGGCTATATAGCGGCAAAATAGGGGTTATATAGGGGTTGTATAGGGCTTATATAGGAGTTCTATTTTGAGAAAAACTTCAGGAGATGGGCGAGCAGGAGAAGGACTTTTAGGATGCGGTTTAGAATTTAGGGTTTAGGGTTTAGGGACAAGGACCAGGAGGACACAGAAAGCCATACCCCATCGAGAACGAGGACAAAGGCCCAAACAAAAAGGATACAAGGATAACGGACTGCGAAGGGATGACAAGCATGACTGTTGCTATCGTTCTTCCACAGATCGTTGAGTGCAGTTGACACAAGGCGAGTTACTGTTGGTTGCGCAAACTATGGCCAATTTTGGAGGAAGCTGGTAGACCCAGTTCTAGACGCCACCCAACAGTCACCTCCAATAAGAAAACTTCCAATCCCTTTTTACCAGCAGGTGCAATGGCACATTTGCTTATTTGGGAAGATCCTTCCCAAATGGGACCGTTTGCATCATGGGGGAGTACGCATTCTTCGTAGGGGTGGACGCTAAACCCGGAACCCTAATCCTTAGGGGTTGCTATTTTGAAGTTAGCTGGAAGCCTCGACCAGCAAGTTCAACGCCCTGCGCCACTCTTGACCTTTTGCGCAGGCGTTGATAGCCGTGCCTGGAATCAGAACAGTTCAGGTTCGCGGGCTTAAGGTTCACTCTTCTTTATGCAGGAATATACTCTGAATGATGAGTACTAGGCTCCCTAAATATGCTTTGAACTATATTCCTTGGTCTTTTGGGGATAGAGGTTCAGGGTATGAGGCCACACCGCTCCCTTTCTTCCGTCCTCTATCCAGAAAGGCCCATGCAGCTGCGTTGTAAAACCTTGGGCCACAGATTATGGAACCCGTTTTGGGACCTGTGTTGTTTATACTCATATACATACATTCACCCTTGAATATACTCTCAACCCCAATCCTTGAACCACATCATCTAGAGCTTCCGCCCAAAAAAAACACCAGGAAGAAACAAGACCTCTGAAGTACCTGGAGGAAGCTGCGACTTCCCACAGAAAAGCTCGCTGTCCGAAATTTGAATATGGAGGCTCATGGGTTGATCCCTGGCCATTTTAGGGTGTAGGGTTTAGAGTTTAGGGTTTTATACTTGTTTCAGAACCTAAACAATTGAGCAAACTTGGACTTTTTGGCTGAAAATCATGCAATGTTAGTATATGGTGAGGTTGAGTGCGATTGCTATACTTTGCCCAGTTGATGTAGAAGGCAGAATTATTATGGGTAGCCTGTAGATCCCGTCCGTCTTTCCTACGAAAAAATACTTCTAAGCCCTAAACCCGGCAAGTGCCGAGTGCGATAGAACTCGCCTAGAACTCCCCTCCACTAGGGTTTACGGTTTAGGGCTTGCAGCGTAAAGACCTGCCAATAAGACCTCTACGCATCTTAGAAAACTGCAATTCCCCTAGGTAAAATGAAAATAATCTTTTTCATACTTCTTTAGGGTTCCACGATGAGTATATCAACCAAAAATCATAAGGGAATAGGAGCTTAAGGGTAGTTGGGATGCCCTAGCCCTCATGGCCCCAGCCCTAAACCCTAAACCCTGGAACTGCAAACCTTAAAGCCGCGAACCCCGGGCTTAGGGTTTAGGGCCCACCCCAAGGCCAATGTCCTCCCGAAACTTGCCACACTGGGATCTTCTGATCCCATCTAAGACGTTGCCCAAAATGCAGGGGAACCCTTAAACCCTAAGCCGGGGGCATGGGGGAGAATGTCCTGTAGGGAGACGTATAATCGATAGTTATAATTGTCCCTTTTTGGGGGATCATGTACTTTGTGGGACACGGGGTTATGCGTTAAATAGCCTACTTACAAAGGGTTGCAATAGTAGAAGGATCTTCCTAGCGGGAAATTATAGATGAGCCAACTCCAGGGTCCCTCAAATGCAATGTTTTGCTAAACTCCCATCTAGCAGTACTAAGCCACGAACCCCAACCCTAACCTTAGACCCTCAACTCATCTAAACCCTAAACCCTGAACCCCGAACCCTAACCTAAACCCTAGAATCGAAACCAAAAGGGGAACCGTGGTCGCAAGGAAACCATGATGACACAACGTGGGACGTTGTGGGTGTTCTCTCTTTCCACAGGATCTATGTAGGTATAATGTTTGGGGTTTACGGAGTATATAGGGCGGTCTATAGTATATACTTAAGGCTCACAAAGGGCTCCCATGTAATGACCTTGGGGTCGGCCCTAAACCCTAAACCCTTAAACCCTAAAACCCTAAAACCCTAAACCCTAAACCCTAAACCGTGTATCATAATTACCGCTACATGGATGCTTTAGGCCTTAAGCTCCCTAATACCCGAGATCTACCTACACTCCCACACAGCTTACATGGTGGCTTTCTAAGAAAGCGGTCGGGCTTCTGGACCCCAACATATATTCAATTCTTTTCTAGAAGGACACCTGAACCCTGAACCCTCACCCCCTGAACCCTAAATCCTAAATAGCAGTTTCCATTCTATTTTCCATAATCATAATCCCCAATATACCCTAAACTGCGCTTATTCGCACTTGTTGGAGACATCGTTAATCCTCGGTGCTGGCTTGCTATCCAAGTTGCTGTAGGATGCCTCATCCACCCCAGGACCCATAACCTTGGGAGGGAGCTTAGAACCCTAAACCCAGTCTAGAGTTTAGGATTTTAGGGTTTAGGGTCTTAGGGTTCAGGATTTTAGGCCTCAGGATTTTAGGGTTTAAGCCCTAAACCTTAAATGCCTTAAATCTTAAAGTCTAAACCATAAACTCTGATGTGGGTGTTGGGCTTTGAGGGAGCCTTCCATCTGCTGGCCGTCTGCAGTTGTAACCAAGCCCTAAGGGTCCAAGGACCCAAATTATAGGGTCCCTTAAAGGGGGTTGTAGGGGATACATAGGGATATATGGGGATGATATAAGGGTCCAAGGACCCGAATAATAGGTTTTTAGGACCCAACTAGCATTATGAATGGGGGAAACTAGGTGTGTAGCATATGAGCTACGGTCAAATATTCCCCAGATAATTAATGGACATGGGTTCCTCATTGAGGAGTACTTTAGGGACTATACTAAACTACGAGGAGGAACGCCTATATCCACTGCTAAGGGTCCCTTATAATAAGCCAACTATTAACTGTGTCTCATATGTATAATCCCCCTTAAGTAGATATAACATGGCTTTGGGGATTTTATAGTAAGATACCCTTATACCTCATATTGTATCTACCCAAGGGGGACTGCATTGCGGTGTTTAGTCTTGGTTTGAGTTTGCTGCGCCTGAAGGTTTAGGATTCAGGGTCTGGGTTCCTAGTTTGCGGTTTAGGGTAGTTTTGAAATTCCTAGTTCACTCTAAACCCAACAGAAAGGACAATTGTGGCGTGTATATAATAGATAAAACAGAGGGAATAAGCCTAGTAATAGTGTTTGTACTCGTGTTTTATCGTACATTACTTCACATCAGGCCTTTCTATACTTTGCTGGATGCTTCCTTGCACAAACCTTCTACAGTCAATTGTTTAGTACAGGCTTACTACCGAATGCTCCCAAACCCTAAACCCTAAACTTGTCCATGCTTCATGTGTTTGTATGACATCTCTAGACAAATCCTTGCACCCAAGCCGCTACTTCCAAGCTCCCAACCCTGAAGCCCTGAATCCCAGCCCCAAGCCCAGGGTTTAAGTTGATCTAAGCCCTCAAATCTAAACCCTACCTGAAATCACCAATTATGTAGAATAAGGAACTTTTTGACACCTTTTCGGTGGTTGGGGACGTTGTTTTGCCTACTTTTGAGGTTCAGGAAGCCCAAACTAGCTGTCAACCCTGACCCCAAAACCTCAACATCTTTAACCGGACTTCTCACCTTTCCTGAAGGTAATTGTAGGAGAGACCCTGGAAAAGGGCATTCAAAACACAGATAAGGGTAAAGAGAGTTTAGTTTAGGTGGACCCCCCACCCTCTAATATTGACTATAAAGGACAATAAGGATTATATTGGGGTCCTCCTATTATAGGGTGGTGGTCCTTCTAAGGGTTTAGTGCTGAGCGCAGCGTGCTCTGCGCACAGAACCCTAAAACCTAAACCCTGAACCCTAACCTTTTGAGAGAGATGCTCTGGCCTTGAGGGAATCGAAAATTGCCAGCGCCGCTTTCCATTCTTGGCTCTTCCTGAGTCACTCAAGGACTTAAGCTATAGTCTAAACTCCTAGTATCCCCCTTAATAACCCCTGTAATACTCCCTTATATCCCCTCCTTTTGAGGAATCTAGACCATAGCTCATTAGGGAAAGACTTACTGTCCTCCACTTTCCTAGCATACACTACCTTGAACCCTAAACCGAAACCCTATGCCCCGGGTTTAGGGTCTAGGGAATAGGGAGCAAAGTATATTGGAGGTCGATTTGGGGATTCCCCTCTTTGCGGAGACTGCCTGTTCCAAGACGTGTTAGGGAATACATCTCTCTTGTGAGGCAATGGGATGAAACAGATGTCAAGTGTTGACTCCTCGGGCTTAGGGCTCACTTACTACTGCAGGGTTTAAGGCGAATGGAAAGAGCATAGATAATCCCACAAAGGTTCTGGTGGTTAGCAGAAGCAATGAGTTCGAGACACTGCGAGCAGTATGGAGAAGTACATTAGCACGTCAATTATCGGGATATAGTCCCCCTTAAGTAGATAGAATATGGGGTAAAAGGGGATCTCATTACAATATACCCTTAAGCCATATTCTATCTACTTAAGGGGGACTGTAACCTCTACTTGCATCTGGTTCCCAGGTGCTGAAGAATTCAGGACGGGCCCATCGAACCCTACACCCCAAACCCTAAGCCCTGCAGAGGCTAAGATCCCCAAAAGCGGACACCCATGCTTCAGCTTCAGAAGCCCCATAAAGCCAAACCCCTAAACCCTAAACCCTAAACCCTAAACCTTAAACCCTAAACCCTAAACCCTTCAGAAGCCCCATAAAGCCAAACCTACACCTTCAACTTGCCAACTCTAGCTTCTTGGGTTACCTACACCCCGAAAGTATGTAGAAGAATGGCCTTTTGAGCTATAGTTAGGGGGTTTGGGCTATTATTTTACCTACTTTTAGGGGTCCAGGTAAGGGTTTGGGTTGCTACACTTAGGGGGTTTGGGCTATTGCTTTACCTACATTTGGGGGTCCAGGTAAGGGTTTGGGGTTTAAGGGTTTTTGCTGGCGCTTCGTAATGTACCCAATCTTCACCCGAAGCTCCTGTTGCCTTATAACCAAAACCAAATTGGCACCCTAAAGCCTCGAATGGGTTTAGGGTTTAGGGGTTTAGGGTTTAGGGTCTTAAAACTAAGGGTCTCATTTTGGGGGGTCCTAAGCATTAGGATCATAGGGTTTAGGGTTCAGGGTCTATATTGAGTTCCCCCAACGTTTTTGGAAACTATCATTCATCATCCCAGGCGTCGCGCAGGCACTGGCTGCGGCATTGTAGGGAATTACATGCGCCGGGATGGAGTCGCCTGCCATAGCCTGGCTCAGGGTTCAGGCTTGAGGCTTTAGGGTTTCGGGCTTAAGGTTTGCCATCCAAGTGGCTAAGTTTGGAGTCTATGTGAGGCCTAGGATCCGAGGTGACCAAATGCTAAAAAGGGGTCCCTTTTTGAATAAAGCTCTGCGCTTTATTAAACAAAAGTAGGACCCCAAAAGGGCAAAAGGGCTCACTCAACACGCCTGAAAGCTTAGCGTGTACGGCATCGGACTTAGGGTTTGTGCAGTGCAGTTAAAGCGTATTCTATAAATCATACCGTGGAATTTGTATCAATCTCAGGTCAGTTACAGTAAAGGGAGAGGTTTAGGGTCCTGGCTTTGGGGATCCTAGCCCTAAAACCAATATGAGCTGTAGTCCAAACTCCTTAAAGGGGATTATATAGGGGACTACTATAGGGGTTATTAATAGGGATACTAGGAGTTTAGACTGTAGCTCATATGTGGCAGGGGTCCTAGGTACAACTCCGCGACAGACTCGGAACAAGTGATGTGGCTGTAGTCTGACTTCTATTATGAATATACTAGCCACGCTTAACTCACATTCTAAGCAATCCACGTCTCATGAGCTGAGTCCTACACATAGAACCCAAAACTCAAAACTCAAAACCCTAAAACCAAACATGGGAAGGTAGATTCCCGCTTGAACTCGAACAAATGAAAAATACAAGCCGGTAGATATAGCACGTCACTTCTAGAATGCAGGGAACTACTACGACATGTTAATCCGCAATAACTCGAAGGCTTCCCTACCCAAGCCATACACCCTAAGCCCACAACCCAGGCGCCTGAAGGCACTGTAGGGCTTGGCGCCATTCCCCAACCTTCTCGCACGCGCTGATGACTGAAGTGAAAATGATCCTTGGTCTTCAGGGAGTCCTTCTCAGGGAATATAAGAGGAAGAACACTGCGAATTGCCACATGGGCCAGAGGGGCGCGTATGTCAACCCTAAACCCTAAACCCTAATGTGCGGCTCAGACAGCGGAACATGTGCCAGAACTCAAAATCTGGATGCCTGCATTTTGGGACATACTTCTGAAATCATGAGGAACAACGTCTCTCTATCTCTATACCCCTAAGGGTCCAAGGACGCAACTAGTAGGGCTTTAGGACCCAAACACTACAATATTAACGGTATATGGGCCCTAAAGCCCTATTATTTGGGTCCTTGGACCCTTAGGGTACTATATCGAGTTCGAGGGGATTCTATCATCTTTGAGCCTCCTATACTTCTGGGCACGCTGCATCTCAGACCCCCAAAACCCCTACAAACCTCACAATCGCAAAATCTAAATCCGTACTTCCCAAACCCAAATCTAAAAGGGGTTTAGGGTGTAGGGTTTAGGGTTTATAGCTGTGTGTTGTGGACGAGAGTCGAATTCTTTGGCAATCCCAGACCACCCAGCTCGGCCAGTAGGGCAATTGCAAGCTGCCATCCTAGTACGGTTTGAGCAAGTGGGTCTGAGGGGTTTGGGAATTTCCAACTTAGCCCCAGGAGTCCAGGTAACTGAATAAGATGGAAATTGGCTCAAAAACAAAGTGAATTGGGTGGTCTTTTAAGTCTTGGGGTTCAGAGCTTCGGGGTTTACGACTAGGGCGTGCCATTTGATGGCCACGAGATATTGAGAGCTCTCGGGATCTAGGATATAGCTCACATTTGAAGTCGGAATCAAACGGCTTCAACATTACAAACTAATATTCACCTCGGCAAGAGGCAGAAAAGGCTTACTGAACATGCTTACACACATAACCCATACATCATAAGAGTGGATTCCTAATTCAGGTCATAACCCTACATCAGAATCATGGATTCCTACATCTTATGCCTACATACAGATTATAACCCATACATCATCATCTCTTCTTACATCTTCTATGCTAAAAGGAGATTCCCCGGATAGGATGCGGACAGTCTGGCGGCTTGTTCAGGCCTCTTAGGGCTCGAAGTTTAAGGTTTAGGGATTAGGGCTTGGTGCATGGTGCATTACATTGAACGTCATAGGGTTTAAGCTACGTAGTCATTTCAAGGCAACGACATTTGCCTGACCAGGTCTACGAACAAATGTTTTTGATGTCGTGGTAGTATCTTGAGGATGTTGAACACAGAACGTACGAGGGTTCGCAGGGCATGAATGCCTTTAACACCTCCCGGTTTAGGGTTTGAGGGTCTCCATACATGGGGAGGCGCAGTCAGACCCCAATTTTGTGCAAGCAGCACAGGGAATTTCGAAGAAGAGCCCGTACTTGGAAATCTGGATTTGAGAGCTGTCATTTTAGGCCACATTCATCCTATTGCAGCCGGCCACAAGTCCTGTAAACCCTAACCCCCAGACCCTAAACCCTAAACAGGGCTGGTTCCGCAAAACGTACTTGGTACCTGGAAGGAAGTGGAATGAATCCCTCTCTACGGTGACTGGAGAAATCCAGGAAACGTTTTAGGGTTAAGGCTTCAGGGTTTAGGGAATTCGTCCTTATAGACTTATAAACCCCATACACTACAATTTGAAGAGGTGCAAGATTTCCCTTCATCCATCGTTGGTAGGTATAGTACCAAACACTCGTGTTGTCTTTACCAGTATATACTAAACCCTGAACCATAAGCCGTGCCTCTCGGACACCACCTAGTCATAACTTGCGTCCACAAGGCTTAGGTTTCCATTTTGAGTCCTCTCACCTGGGAAAGTCTGGAAACTATAAACAAAGTTAAAAATGGGAACCCCCCAAACAGGGAACCCCAAGTATATAGTAAGAATATCAGGGGCATATAAGGACTCTGGAAGGCATATTCCTATTCTATTCCTACTACATGCTTGGGGTGCCCTGCTTTGGGGTCCCCATCAACATCCCTTCAAAAAGCCCCTGCATTGCAGGATCCTTCATAGGGTCCCCCATAATTTTGGGTTTAGGGTCTCCATTTATGCCCCTGCAGTCCTCAATAGTTTCGAGGTCCGTGTCGCTTTGGGAGCTCTTAGGCGGGCAAGGATTTTGAAAAAAAGATACCTACTGACCCTTCCTAATAGAAATACCCCATACAAGGACCAAATTTTGAGAAACTTAAACCCCACACGGCCCATACCATGTGATTGGTCGCCATATTCTTACAACACTCCAAACTCTTCAAAGAAAATCACAAAACCCTAAACCGCAAAACCTGAAACCCAGTTTGGAGCGTGGCCTGTGCCCTGCGCGCACGAGCCGATCGTGGCTCCAAAAGCAACGACGTCCGCTTCCAGATTCTTACTCTCAAACTCTTGGAGCAACTGCAGGGACCTCCTGGGCAGTTTAGAGAGTTGGGGTTCAGGGTTTAAGGAAATGGCTCAATATGGTGGTGACATTAAGCACCCCATGGGAGATATTCTGGAGAGAGCACATAGAGGATATCCTGAGAACTGAGAAACTCAAGTTCCGGATCTTGGGACTAAGTCTTGCATCCTAAACCCGAACCTAAACTCTAAACCCTTAGGGTTTAGGGTTTGGAGTCTTAAGCCTGACCGGTGCCACTGCTTTCCCCAGAGTAGTTCTGCCACTTTTGCTCGGGCCCCAAATATGGAAACGCCCTAAAGTATAAAGCCCTATACTGTGAACCGACCAAAGGGTTCCTGATGACTTTACCATTGCCTCGCTGCCTTCTGGTAATTTGGTTTCTTTTCTTGGGTGATTTTTGGTTGGATTTCTAGTACAACAAGAACTTTCCATTCAACAGGTGCTCAGTAGATTGGTTTCATGTGCCAAGGACTTAGGGGTGGAGCGTTCCTGTGGTCGCAATGGACGGGTGGAGTTTTGTTCTCCAGGCAGTCTTCAGCAAAACTCATGTTGACATAGTTTGGGTACTGTCCCCACCCTGTAACAGCTATATTCGGGGTTATATTTAAGGGCTATGTACAACTATCTTTTAAAAGTATCCAACTGTTACACAGCGGGGGGAGTACCCAAGATACAGGCGCCAACCCTCAACAGTAAGACGGTATAGGGTTTCAGGGGTTTGGGTTTAGGGGTGGCGCGCGGAGACAGAAAGGGATGAGGCCTGCCTCAGCCGGGGCATAAGAAACAACAACTGGAAGATGATCAAAATTCCTATATTCCCAGAAAGGACATTATTGAGAATACGTTTTACCATTTTCCTCTATTTATAGAGATTCAGGAGCTCTAGATACTGCCCCCAAACGAGCTTTAGATCAAGCATCAACTGCATCCCGACTCAGGCTTTGCCGATTCCAACTCGGGAGTTCTTCAAAACCAAGATCCTGGTATGTACTGCTCAAGCTGTTCCACATCTTTTTACGGACTTGACTCATGGTTGCAACACATCCCACCCTTGCTTCAAATTAAGGAGGAGATTTAGGTTAACCAACCCTAATGGTCCAAGGACCCAAATTATAGGGTTTTAGGGCCCAAATACTATAACATACTATAACATTCATGGTATTTGGGCCCTAAAGCCCAACTATTCGGGCTCTGGGACCCTTAGGGCAAGCGCCAAAACAAGGACTCTACGAATGGATTCGATGAGGTGTCCGCTCTCATCCCCCAAAGCCCATCCGCGCAGCGCGCAAGCGTTCACAATTATGGCTCTTACCCTAAGGCTCTTGGGACTATTTGGGGCTTTCTGGGGCAAGGTTTGGGCTTTGGGGGCTAAGGTTTGGGATCCCACTTTGAGGGTCCAAGAGCCTTAGGGTATAGAGTGTGGGTTATCCAATGAACTGCGACTCATGGGTTCCGGTTGTGGCTTCCTTGTTTCCGCCCTAGCCAGCCTTTCTTTTTCTGCATGCAAAAGCGGAACGGCCAATTAAACAAAAACAACAACAAAAGGTTTGGGCAAAGAAGGCATTCGGCAGCTTCCATCTTCCATTCCGTTGCAGCAGAGAAAACAACCCGGAAAGTCTTCGAATATCACTTGGACATTCGAAATGTAGGTGTTTGAAATACTGGCCCAGAACCACAGAAAGGAGCCAATTAGGCTCTTGTTCTGCATCCTCTTGCAGTTGAAGAAGTTTTAGTTGCATATTAATAGCGGCTCGATGGATGGCCGACTGGATATGGAAACCACCAGGTCCGTGTCGCAGCAAACAAAATTAATTGGAGCATGCGCAAACTCCGCAAGCACCTGCCCACGAAGGGAGAACGAACCCCTTTAAGATTCCAGCGACGATTCAGGTTTGATTGGGCATAACCTCGGCATGTGCTGGAGGAGTCATTCCTAGCCTACCCCACCATCCAGACCATGCTGATCACAGACCTCCAAACAAGCCTGCATGTAACCGCTACCAAATTCTTTCTTCATCTCCCATAGAACAAAATTACCCTAAACCCTACACTGTAAACCCTAAAGCTGAAAATGGAAGAGCGTCCGCCAGTTCTTCCCACGACAGGCGTTAATTGCCGCAGTCTGCGCCACAATCGAACTACCCTCCTGCATGACAGCCCTGATGGGTTCAGGTATTGGGAACTGGGCACCGTGATTCAAGTTTGTATATGCATTTCTTGGAAATACCGTGCGTATAGCATCTAATGGGATGCCCCCTAATCCCCTCATAATCACAATCCCTATATGCCCTAAACCCTAAACCCCTAAACCCTAAACCCTAACCCCCCTAAACCCTCAACTCCTGGGGCCTCTCATCTAAGATCCTCACCTTGAAGGCCTCGCGCCCACATAGTCTAAACTCCCTGAAGGAGGATATATAAGGGATCATATAGGGGAGTATTACAGGGATTATTAAGGGGGATACTAGGAGTTTAGACTATAGCTCACATCACTTTTTGTTTCTGGGGACCTTGGTGCGCGGGCATTTCGAATAAAGGTATGGAACTCTTCATGGGTGATTTGGCCGATGTAGAACGCTAAGAGTGCCAATTGCTCACGGCGGCGGCCGAATCCTAAAAAAACACTCACAAAACTGCATGAAGCCGCTTTGTGGCGCAGACGTTCCACAAGCAAAGGTACGAGGCATGGCCGTAATATGGGGAGTTTCATGAACTTTCACTTGGGGACTTGCGACAGGGTCCAAGGCGATCATTAGCATACGAATCCTGCCCCAAACTTTAAACCAGTATGGACCGCAAGAACAGCCATTTCAAAATGGGCCCGTATGGACTTCCATGCTCGTTTGGAGGGTGGATATCTGGCCTCAAGGCGCTCCTCTGCGGTCATTAAACTCGGAACCCAGCGCCTGCAGCTTCTACACGTTTCATATGACTGCCTGTGCGCTATGAACACAGTTATATCCAGGAAGTATTGTTCTTGTAGTAGAATTCTACCTTCTCATAGGATTGCCGCTAAGCACGCAGTGCCTGCTCGTCCAGCTGGCGCAGCAGGAAGAGCGCCTGTGCAAAAGTGTAAGATCCCAACCTCCGCCCACCCCCCCTCGCCCAGCAGGAAAAGTCCTAAGATGTCAAGACTAAGTTCACAAGGAACATGAAACATCCCGAACCACGATCCTACACCTAAACCTCAAGTAGTGAGTCGCAAGCCCATAAATCCTCAACACTACAATTACAACCGCTTAGACCCTACACCCTAATTCGCCCCCAAAGTCTGGGATTCGAGGTCCTTGCTGGAGATATGACTGATACACACCCAAATGGCGGTCTGTATTTGGGGCCGGGGTTCAGAATTTGTTTAGACCCTACCCTAAGGCTCTTAGGACTATTTGGGGCTTTCTGGGGGAAGGTTTGGGCTTTGGGGGCTAAGGTTTGGGATCCCACTTTGAGGGTCCAAGAGCCTTAGGGTAAACCTGGACATCTGGAATCCATCACTGCGTGCGCATACAATGTCTTCTCTCTTCTTGGCCTCTCAAAGATCCAAGTACCCTGTACAGGGATTTTGAGATACGTAAGGATATACAAACCTATACAGGTACACGTGGTCTGGGGCTTTGGGCCCAAGTACTTAATACTTTGACTACGTGCGGTACAATCATTCAGGGATAGGTTTTGGGGCAGGCTTTGGAAGCCCTGAACCCAAACCCTGAACCTTATAACCCCAAACACATGTTTGGAAACTAGCTTAAATGAGACAAGGGCCTACCTGCCGACTCCCTACCAGCACCATAACTCCCACACCCTTTCTTAAAGAATCGGTTAAGGGTTTTGGGTTTAGGGCTTTGGCAAGACTACCAAAGCTAGAACGTTATGGCTCACCATGGGCCTCTGAAAGGGTCCTATAGATTCAGGGGTTGGGCTTTCCAGAATCCAAAACTAACTGCTGACCCCAAACTACGTCAGTTTCCATTTTATGTTTCATCTTCTTTTCCATTTGATTCTCCATTCTTGGAATAACCGAACCCCTTACCCCAAACCCAAATCTCAAATCCAAAGCCTAAATCCAAAGCCTAAACCCACACATACACCCACCATGGAGTTTCTCAAAATTACATGTAGACCTTTGTCGGGGGTCTACAAAATGAGGAGCATAAGATATTAGGATCTATATTGGGGGTCCACCCCAAACCCTAAACCCTAGAAGAGACTACCACATGTGGTCTCTTCCCAACGTAACTACAGTGCTCAGGGAAACCCAATCTGGGCCTCAAGGCTTAGGGTCTAGGGTTTAGAGATTCGGGCTTGAGGTTCCGGGTTTGGGGTCAACATTGTCCCTAAACCCTAAACCCTGAACCCCTACAGATTCCAACCTGCCTCTTCTACAAGTTCTCAGCTGGTGGCATCGCAATGAAAAGTAACGCACGCAAGAATATAAACCTCTGTCTGCTGGGCGCAGATTCCAGATAAGATCCCCACCCCCTATGATTGATATCCAAGCCCTTATGGCGCAGATTCGGATTTAAGAGTTCGTGCCTTCATTCGTAGACCCCTCAACCCTAAAGCTTATTTTTTCTCCGATTCCGGGTTTCAACATCAGGGTGACCTTGGTGACAACAATCTGCAGGCTGCAAACGGCTGGAAAATCTCCATGGTATCATTTTGTGCTGAACATCTCGTGTGATTGCGACTGGGCATCCCCTGCCAAATCCCGATCGTTACCCTAAACCATGAAACAAAGAGCTTGTCCACCTTAAAGAACATCGCTCAACGATGAACCATATCCCCTATACCTGGCTCCAAACAAACATGGAACACGAAACCATAACAACTTTTGTTTGGGGGCAATTCGGCTCGTAACCTGAAAGCTGCCCCTAAAACCCGCTCCCACAGGTCGAACTGCAGAAAGTCGCTAACCCTACAGGCCCAGTTCTTGATCCACAGCGCCGCAAACATCCTATAACCTGATTGGGTGGTACAGAGACGGCATGCAGAATCATTCATAAAGAGGTTCTGCCTATGAAGCAACAAACAAAACTCAGACTTCTCCCAAACTGCCACCGAGCTAAACGCTAAACGCTAAAACCCTTTGATCCCAAAACCCTAAACCCCAAACCCTGACACCTTAAACTTTAATAAAGCACTTATGCAAAAAAAATGTCTGGGGAAGGTTCATGGTGAGGGCAGAAAGCTAACGGTTTCACAGGCCAGTCCTTTTAGGCCCAGGCTGTGTTGCTGCAAGATCCTGAGGAATTGGAATTTGAACTCTGATTGGTGCAACCAGAGGAACCGACATTACGCTCAGCCGAATCTGTATGGAATGTCTAGATTTGATCCTCAAGATAAGTGACGAAGCCAAGCCCAACACTCTCCATATACAGGGCGACCTCAAATCACGCCTCGCATCTCTACCCGGACCCACACAACACAGTGTTCCGTGATGAGCGAACCTAGAATTCTGAAAGTGTCATCGTTCATGTTCCTGCGCGCATGGCTTCAGAGTTTGCTTAAGGGTGCTCATGAATTGCCCCAAGCATTGCGCTCGAAAAGCACGCCGTTGCATCGCAAGGTCTGGGCGAGCGAGCGCATGGGAATTTCGAATTTCATTGCAAGAACTACACTTCCACAACATGACAATTTTACAGACTTTATTTGCTTGACGAACCATTCATGACCGCGAGGCCTTACAGAAAGAGGATCGCTGCCACCACATTGAAAAACATCAGCTGATGTCACTGATACTGTCGATAGAACAGCCTAAACGCTTTGTTTGGAACCCTACCTGGGGGCTAATGACACTCCTTCAAACTCGTGGCGCAGATCTTCTGCGACAACACATGGGGCTTGCCATGAGACATTAGGTTTTTCTGTCGTGTGACCGCCGGAAAAGGTAGCGCAAATTTGCCTTCGACTACCAACTCAGGTGCCTCAAATTTTGAGCCTCAAATGTTTCGTACCCTTAGCATCAGGGCTGCCGGATAACTGAAACAAAAAACACACACCTGATTTACAAGAAGACCTGCAAACAACAGTACAAAAGCCCACACAGCCATCGGGCAGCTTGGACTCTAGGGGGCGGGTGGTGGCTCTGGCCATTTTTGTACCATTGGCTGCCCACATCCTGATAGGCACAGAAACTTTGCAACGCCTTCTTTACTTCATTCAGGGACCACTCCACCATCTGGAACCTTGGCAACAATAATAAACGCATCAAGTGCACACAAATTCTCCATATCATGCGGCCCGGGCTGGCATCCGAGCTTTTGACTACCCTTCAGGTGCCAGTTCCCAACACCTACACTCTACCATCACTGCTTCCCAAATCCCAACTCGAAAGCCTAGGCCTAAACTTCTGGGGTGACAGGTTGACTTCCAGCCAGCTATGCTAGGGAGATGGCTTAGGAGGACCCCCCCCTGTAATAGTGGTATAATAAGAATATAAGAGGACCCTAATATAATCCCTATTATCCCTTATAGACACTATTACTGGGTGGGGGGGTCCACCTAAGAGATGGCATGCGTGGTCAGCTAACTGAAGGCAGGGATGACTGCGCTGAAGTGACCCTACAACCCCGATACCCTAACCTCTGAAATCCTAAACCCTAAGCACCGAAATCAACAAACGCTAAGCCATAAACTGTAAGTCCTGAACTCCTAAGCATTAAACCCTAAAACCCAGAACCCTCAACAAAAACCCTAACCCAGATCCGTAATTAATAAACCCCCTCCCCTAATAAGGATTATAATAGGGATCTTAATATTTGGGCCTTAAAAGGAGGGGGGTTTATTAATCATCTAAACCCTGAATAGCAGTTTCCATTTTCTTTTCCATTATCCCTATATAACCCAAATATAACCCTATATAACCCTATATTAGCCATGGTTCTACTCCCCCCTAAACCCGAATCTCTAATCCCTAAACCCTAAACCCTAAACCGTGGTCTACAATATACCTTGCCTCCTGCCAGAGTCTCCTCTTTGCAGCAGTTTTGATGGCGTTGCAAATCTTCCTCCCAAGCCACCAGGGATGGGCTTCGGGGTTTGGGGTTTAGGGTTGCGTGCTGGCCCTACAGCCGGTAACACGCTACGTGGTTTACGGTTTTAGGGTGTGGGGTTTTCGGGTTTAGGGGCTATATTAGCATAAATGAGGATATAGGATGGACAAGAAAAGGTTTAGGGTTTTAGGTTTTCGGGTTTCGGGGTAGACCAACAACACAAATTCCAAAAAAATTATGGGCCTGTGTGTGCAAGTATATAGTAAGGTAGTATTAAGAAATATAAAGATTATATGCGTGTATACCGGGGGAATGGAAAAGTAAATGGAAACTATCACATTATACAGGGTTTAGTCTAAGTTGGGGGAGTGACACCAACATGCGGCGATGTTCATTTGTCTCCCTACGTGCTTACGTCCAGAAATGCACGCCTGCAAACTTAGACTACCCATGATCAGCTCGTGCATCACATGATAACCCCATGCATACAGCTCCGAGTCTGTATTATGTGTGTGTGTGTATGTGTGCTTCTATATATATATATACACATGCATGCAAGTATATGTATATATGAACACATATATATATATACACTCCCCCAAACTAACAGGGAAACCCATATAGTCCCTTTTTATAAGGACTGTAGTCTTTTTAGGGCCCTTTTTGGGTTTCCATGTTAGTTTCCGGGAGTGTATATACCCTTAATAACCCCTATAATGGTCCCCTATATAATTCCCTATATAACCCCCCTTTTACGAGTTTAGACTATAGCTCATATAAACAGACTGTTTTAACAAAGGCGTATACATATTTATGGGTGCAAAAACCGCGTGGGCAAAGACTTTTAGCCCGAAGCGGAGAAGATGCTCCGCTCCCTTTTTCTGTAGATATAAGATCCATTGTGTACATATTACCTAGAGGACCGAATGATACACAAATTTGT